>JAQQSU010019175.1:0-10320 GCA_028627135.1 Pseudochirops cupreus
TGGCTGTTTTGGGGTGGTGGGCGGGGGAAAGACGGGGAGAAAAGATGTAACTCAAAAAAATTTAATAAAGAATCTCATATAAAAAAAAAAAAGAAAATCATAAAGACAGTAAAGATCTCAAGACACTCTTGTTTGTACCATATATTCTGCTAAAAGCAAGAACTGGACAATAAGTGTTTCCTTAATAAGATCCGTGGTCAATGAAAAAGAAGTCCCTTTGGTAATGCACATCAAAAATGCAGAGGAATAAAGATTATTAGTTAATCATTGTATGGCATGCAGTTTTAAGCTTAGGTCATTGAATTGTTCCAAAGGTATAAGTATATTTAATGGACACTAACAAAATGTAGATGATGGGTTGGGAAGCACAGAAGTAAAATGGTAGAGGAATGCCCCTTGAATCATAATTTGGAAACTACTACTACCAGCTACCAAAGCTTGTCTTATTAACATTTTCCCTTCTTAGAGATGGTAAGGGCTGTAAATAATATAATTCCTGAAATTGAGAATAAAAATTAAAAGTAGCCAGAGAATCAATGGAAAGATTTCCAGTAAGTATACACTGACAATTGCTGTTTACTTTTTCAGTTGTGTCCAATTCTTCATGACTCTGATGGGGTGATGTAATGGCAAGCAAACAAGTACTAAGCACCTTTTTTCAAATGAGCCTTGCCTGTGATTATATCATGTCTTTGCTAAGAAAAATAACTTGTGAAACCCACAGTGGGAGGGTATAATGGGAATGGGAATTTGAAGATCTTCCCTGACCCTTAATAGACCTATGGGGGAGTTTGAAGACCTCCCCTGCTTTGAAAGTAAACTCTGCCTCCTAATAGGCTGAACGTAATCATGTGAGGCCTGTGATGGAGAGAATTTGCTGAAGGGTGCAGCAGTGCCCACAGGAAGCTTCCTTGCTGTGAAGATAAACTCTGACACCTAATAGGCTAAATATAGTCACATAGAGCCTGTTGTAGGAAGAGTTTTGCTGAAGAGAAGCAGAGCACACAGGAAGCTGGTTCAGAGCTTGCCAGACATTGGGGGAGAGAGGGAATGCTCATTAAGGAGATATAGAGGTTTGTGAGTAAATATTGATCTAATATTGGTTTGTGGGAAGGCATGTTGGTTTGTGGGAAGGCTGAAGGATGCTGTGGCTCTCAGTGTTATTATCGCTTCTGAATATCTTTAGTACTATGAAGGAATCAACTTACTGATTTTGGGATTCAGTTTTCTGGTATCTGAATAATTGTTTCACTTCTGTTCTGTACCTGGAGAATATGGTATATTTTGCAATCAAATGTCATGCAATACTTATAGTCACGGTCTTTATCGTTATCATGGGCACTGTAAATATTGCATTGGTGCTACAGAGGGACTTACCAAAGACAGGAACAGGAAGGACTTAAGAGGTAGGCAGAACAAGGAGGAGCTAATGGCCATATAAAAGCAGAAGCACAAGCTTGGAGAGAGCATAACTGAGAAGAGAACACATGTGGTGGCTGGCACTCTGTCTGTTCTCCCTGTGTTGATTTGTGTTTATAATATTTTGTACAGAAGCCCTGGGACCTTACTGGAAGCCCTGAAAGAGGATTCTTGCTATCTGTTTACATAAGTCCTAGAGGAGGGTTTCAGTGGTCTTGGGACTATACTGATGATTTGTGTTGAGTTCTCAGACCTTGTTTGTGGTTATGAGTTGATTTCACAGGCAGATAGTGAACTGATGATGGTGCCAGCAATGCTGTTTTGCCTCTGTTAAGTTTTGTCTTCCCAGGAACAGAAATTGTGAAGGACTTGAGGTGGACTGGACACTGTGAGCTTTAATACGGAATGGCAGCTGGATGAGGAACTGGACAAGGAGCTGGGTGAGCAGCTGAGAGCGGCCTGCCTGTGAATCCAGGTGACAGTTGGGTAGATTCAGGCAAGAGCTGAAGCCATGGAAGAGGAACCATGGAATCTGGGAGCCAGCCTTGAGCCAAGGTGAAAAGACCTCTCCTTGGGTACCTTAGTGCTGACTGAGAAGATCATGATTTACTGTGGCTTAGGGGTGAGAGAACTTTGTACTTTGTAACTTGTACCCCTTAGAGATGATTGAGTTAAGGATGATTGGAAACTAATCCCCAATCAAGAAGAAAGAAGATTTTTGACTGAGAGCTTAAGACAATGTGACCTAGGGGGGAAAAACTTTGGCCTTTGTACCTTGTGTCTCTTAAGGAGGATGGCTCCTTAAGGATGATTGAGTTAAGGACTTACTGAATGATATGTTTTGTTTAAAACCATGTGGTCACTTTAGTGATAAGTTGTTATGCTTATACCATTGTGAATGCTATACTTTGTCTATGGTGAATATTTGGTCTTAGTTTATTGATGAATAAATAGAGAGTTCATTATACGATGTAATCCGAACCTTAGAGCTATTCACAGCAGCAGTCTGCTAGAGAACAGCTGTTCTTGGTTTTACAGGTGATGGTGTTGACGTATAGGGTTTAGATTAGGGTTGCTCGAGACCCCAAAATATGAACATGCCAGGCCCTGCTGAATGAATTTGACTCAAATCTTCTCTCAGTCAAAGTAAAGCAAAGTTTATTAAAGGTTTACCTTAATGGGTAGATTCTTAAGGAGCCTAGGTATCTATGATGCTTGTATTGGATAAATGGGCCAGAATAATCTGGCACGGTGTGACTCTGTGCTAGATAATTCTTGACCCTGTCATTGAGACAAGATGAAGCTTATATACAGAAAGACTGTGGGAGGATTTAGGGGTGGTCTAGGGGAGGGGCTTGAGGAGGAGTCTAAAGAGGATCTTTGAGGGAACTGAGGTCAGACTCCAGTAATGAGAATAAGGGTGGGAAATAGCTGAAGTCTACCTGGAGATGACAGGCAATGGAGGACTAGGCTAGTTTAAGGGTAACGGATTTGGGCATAGATATTTCAATAGGATCAAAGGTGGGAAGTAGGGGGACAATGGAGGGCTAGGCTAGGTTAAGAGTAACAAAGATTGGGACTAGCTATAATGAAAGGCTTATGGCCTCAGGCAAAGGCCTCATCAAATGGGAAGATTTGATCAGAGTTCAAGGGGTTTCCCAGAGCCTGTACCCCATCAATGGGACTTGGACCCTGAATTTTGCCTGGATTTTCCCACATAACCCAGTCCCTGGCATTTCACCTAAGGCATCTGGCCCAATCCATTCTCAAAGAGGACCATGACATCAGGAAGATGATGACATGACTTGAAATTGAATTGGATATAAGTGAGGGAGAGCTGTGTTAATGTCACCAGCCTCACTATCTCCTCCAGAGCTATCTGGGTCCAGTGACCAGATATCTAACAGGACAACAAGAGATGACCCATGATGCAGTAGGAGAAGTTGGCCTTTTTAAACTAAGGTCTTTTCAGGTTCTCACTTTGAGTGAGGTCCATTCAGTGAATTGGCCTCTTTAAGAAGTAAGTCAAGGGGTGGTTCCATTAATTAAAAAAAAAATCAAACTGGGAGGGGAAGACCCTCAGTGTTGCTGACCAAAAGAGAAAAAGTTACTATTTACATACACTCTAAGCCAGGAGGCCCCAAAAAGTAATCATTAAGTGGTTGTCCAATTAATGAGATCCAGAATGAATAGTAAGTGCCTGAGGCCAAATCTGAACTCAGGTTTTCCTGACTCCCAAATTAGTATTCTATTCACTGAGCCAAAGTCTAAATGGCAGTAGAATATAGCAATTCCACTTTGTGTTCCAGAAGCAATGAAAAGATGCCATCTCTGAAATGGTTAAATAAAAGAGGCTCACAGGTCACTTAATCAGGAGGCATAACAGATGGACGCTATTAAATATTGCACCAACATCCAAAGAGACATCAGGAGGACTTCAGGACACTGAGTTGATGCTCTATGAAGGGTTTATGAAAGAACATGGACAGAAATAATACAAAATAAGGGTTGTAGTGTGAGTGGAAGGGAGGAATAAGGCACTCGTGAAATAGTGAACCCTCAATATGAAAATGTATTATCGTCAATGCATCATTTCTATTACTCTGGTCAAAGTTCTCTATAATTTCAGGAACATAAAAGAGGCAACATTTTTGTGAATCTGAAAAATGCCTGTTTTAAAAAACTGACTTTTAAACAGCTCCCTTCATTTCCTGACATAAAGTGAAGAAAATTTAAAGTAATAGCCTTATCTTAGGTGAGCAGCATAATGAAGTTTTCCATTGGGATGAGAGTTGTATTATGATGCAGTAAGCATGTACAAGGAAAAAGATGCATGATTGCAGAAATCTTGCTTATATGTTCATGAAGAAAATTCTTCATGAACTGAAGTGATCAAACTGGTTGAACTGCTTTGCTTTATACAGAGATATAATTTGACTGAAGAAATTCAGTTACTCATTTTATAATGCAATAGATTATTAGTAGATTCTTTTTTCTCTTGATGTATTATGCTTAATTTTCTGACCACCCACAGTACTTTTTCCTTCTTTCCTCCCTTCCTCCCTTCTTTCCCTCCCTCTTTTCCTTTCTTTCTTTCTTCTTTCCTTCCTTCCTTCCTTCCTTCCTTCCTTCCCTCCTTCCTTCCTTCCTCTTTTTCCTTCTGTCCACATAGAGTATCACATCCTTACTTGTGAGTTCTCTGCCCAAAGAGAATGAAAATTTTAATCTCTGAAATTTTTTTTTCTCTTAAAGAATATCCTTAACCCCAAATGACTCTGGTTCTCATTGACTGGCTAACAATAGATTCCAAACCAAGTTCCCAGATCATTTTATCTCTACCTTTTGAAACCTTTTAATTTTATGTACCAATGATTATGATTCTTAGGGATTCTTAAGGATTTTTTAAAAGAATCATTCTTATGTCTAAACAATTGTAGGCCATAATTCAGTCTATGACAATGGTTTGGACATAGTATAATTTATTAGTTGAGTTTTCTAGGATATTTTGAAGTCTGTCTTTATGGCATAGGATGTTACAAACTTCAATTTCATGAAATATAACAGATTTTGAGTGTGTAATACTATACTACATTTCACATGTAGTAGGTATGTGCTAAAATATTACATGCTACAGTATTGTGTTGCATAATTTCCTTTCATCATTATGTCAAAGAATAACCACACTGAAAACTTTTGTATCAGTGAACTGATTCTGAATTGCTGTTATCTCAACAAAAAATAATCATATAAGTTAGCTATTTGTTTTACAATTCTTCACTGACATGTTATTGTCTCAGATTATTTAGATAGTATTGACAAAAAAGCCTTTTAAATTCATACTTGCGTCATTCTTGTTTTCTAAATTATATTTATATACAAGCCATTGCAGATACAATTAATAAATCCAAAGAATGTACCCATTATCAGCCTTTAGTATTCCTTTACCAAGTAATTTCTCCTGATTAAAAAATACATATTTTATAGATTTTCAAGTGTCATGTGTTCTATCAACCTCATTCCTTTCTTTTAATCATGTAATATAAATACTAATCTTTCTTTAACTACCCTGGGATTTAAAGCTTCAAGTTATGTTAATACTATATATGGTTTTGTCTAAGGATAATTTCCAAATTTATTGAGACACTTGTAAATATCCAAATTTGTAAATTGAATTCATTAATTATTTCCAACTTCTTCTTTCTGCTAATATTTTATTTTAGCATGCTAACACATGCCAGTATATTTGGCACTCTTGCATAGAGGGCTGTAAGTAATTTCCAGGTATAATCCTCAATCATTATTTCAACATGACCTGAAGAATAAATATGAAATCTTCAGTGAATTGACATGATCATAATTATATATTTGTACTTGTCAAATGAAATACTGATATCATCGTAGTCAAAATATATGAAGTAAATAATGTATTCAATTTTTAATAGATCAAGAGATTACTATCATTGGTATAAATAATGTTTTGAATAAAATATTTAATATTACATTTTGACATAATTTTTTCATTGAAAAATCACTTTTTCTATACATGAAACGATAAAAAAAATTTACGAGTAAGCTAAATCACAATGGCTTAAATTGTATCCTTCAAAAATCTTAGTCTTTTTCTGAATTTTTCTTAGATATTATTAAATTGATGATATGTTTTTAAAAATAATATTTTATGTGCATCAAGTATTTTTGAAATTTGACTATAGTTGAATTCATTATATTTAATTGCAGTATATTCCATAAGGATGGAATTTAGTAAAAGACCATGTCATAATTAATAAAGGCAACATTTGTCGTACCTTTGTGGCAACTTCTCAATAATTAGTAATTCATTAATAAGTTTTTCTTTATGCCCTTGGTACTTTATGGCACACCTTTTTTCATGCTCAGCCAATACATTGTTATCTTCTAAGTGCTGATCAATTGTTTTCATTTTATGAATTGGGAGTGCTTGGTATTAAGGATATAAACAAACAATCTCTACTTGAAAGCGTGACTGGTGTTTTTAACAACAGAAAATAAGACAAATAACAGAAAAGAATCTGGGAAAATAATTACAATTTGCAATTAATTTATGAATAATTGTGAACTTATCTTGACCTATTGTTCCCATTTGTACAGAGTTGCTAGCATCTCAAACATCTACATTATGTCACTGGTTTTGTTCATTATATTAATAGTGGAAATGTTTTGTTTTCCTCTAGATTAATTTACCTTGTGTCAAACTACTTAAAATATAAGTTTTTAACCTGTCCAATCATTAGTAAATTAATATGCTTGATGATGACAGAAAAGTTGATAAAAATTCCTCCATTTTGTTGATGAGGACACTGACAATAAGATTTCCAACACCATAAATTTTTTGATCAACATGTCATATCATTGACAAACTGAGAGGGAAATTTATATTACGAAATACCATGTTAGTGATATTTCATTTACATTTAGAGGGCCTAGGTTTGCTTCCACAAATCTAGTACTTACTCTTTGCCTTACTTTAAGAATCACCAAAGGAAAATATTCCTGGGAGCTAAGATGGAGGAAAAGAAGCAGTAGCTTTTCCAAGCTCCTCCAAGTATTCTGTCGCTAAAAGCTAAAAAGTGAATTTGAACAAATTTAAGAGTGACAGAACCCATTGGGAGACAGAGCATGGCAGATTCCCAGCCTAGGAAAGTATGTACTCAGGTTGGGGCAGGGAGAACTCAGAGCACACAAGGAGCTGCACCACTGAGGATCTGAGAGCAGAGTATGGCAGACTGAGAAGAAGCCCCAGCCAGCCAGCAGACTCACGCAGCCTGAGGGCAATTTGCAGACGGCTCACCAAAGGACAGAGGATTATTGGAGCTGGGTAAGAGAAAATGCAGGGCCTGCAGCAGGGTCAGCAGCTTTTCCTGGGGCTACCAGCCCATAGCCTGGATGTTTAAAAATTACATACCCGAATTTCCAGAAATCAAGATGGAGGAATAAAATTTAGTTACTCTGACCCCCCCTGACTCAGAAAAGTATGGAGATAATTGCCCCACTGGGGGAAAAATCCTGAATTAGTGGAATCAGCCTCAGGCTTGGGAGGCACTGAGGAAGGGAGAAGATGGGGAGGGTGCATCCAGCAAACACTAACTACACAAGCACAGGTGCAAGCTTTAGCACCATGGGGAGGGAATCAGCTGATAGCAGCCTTTCTGGCCTCCTGATACTGAGCCTGCCTGAGCTGTAGCCTAGAGACACAGAGGTGGAAACCTGAAGGAGCCAGACCACTCCACCCCCATAGGTTACTCTGTAAGCCTCAGGGTAACTCAGGGGAAACACTGAGAGTCCTGGCCTTGACCTCAGTCTAGTCAGTCAGAGGCTACAGCTCACAAAATTAACAACCAAACCTCTGGCTCCCAGCCTGAGAAGCTCAATACTTCTGCACCCCAAAAGCAAATAGTCACTTTTAAAAATCATAGGCAATCACAATGGGGAAGAAGGAACCTACCAAATCTAGGACCATCAAATCTTTTTATAGTGAGCAAGAACAACCAAATTCAGAAGGCAACAGGGACTCTATACTCACACTGGAGACCACAGAAGAAAATGTGAATTGGTCTTAAGCCCAAAAAAGCATTCTTGGAGGACCTTAAGAGGGATTTAAAAAATGAAATTAGAGAGCTAGGAGATACATTTAAATCTTCAGTGACCAAATTGGAAAAAAAAATCTCACTGAAGAAAATAAATCTTTAAAAAGTAAAATTGGAGAACTAGGACAGGAGGTCCAAAATCTAACTGGAGAAAATACCTCCCTAAAAATGAAAACTGAACACATGGAAAAGGAGATTCAAAAACTAATTGAGGAAAATAATTCACAAAAAATTAGAATCAGTCAAATTGAAGCTAAGGACTCTATGATGCAGCAACAGTCCATTAAACAAAACATAAAGATTGAAAAATTAGAAGAAAGTGCAAAATATCTCACAGGTAAAACAACTGACCTGGAAAACAGATCCAGGAGAGATAACCTAAGAATTATCAGACTACCAGAAAGTCATGATGAAAAAAGCAGCTTGGACAGCATCCTCCAAGAGATTGTCAAAGAAAACTGTCCTGAGGTCCTAGAATCAGAAAGTAAAATAGTTATTGAAAGAATTCACTGATCTCCTCCTGAAAGAGATCTGAAATTGAAAACTCCAAGAAATATAGTAGCCAAATTCCAGAGCTACAAGGTCAAGGAGAAAATACTGAAAGCAGCCAAAAAGAAACAATTCAAATATCATGGAACTACAGACAGAATTACACAGGACTTAGCAGCTGCTACATTAAAAGACTGGAGTGATTGGAATTTTACATTTCATAAAGCAAAAGAGCTAGGACTGCAACCAAGGATCAACTACCTGGCAAGACTGAGCATAATCTTTCAGGCAAGGAGATGATCGTTTAATGAAATAAAAGACTTCCAGACTTTCCTTATGAAAAAGTCAGAGCTCAATGGAAAATTCGACCTTCACTTAAAAGACCCAAGAAAGACATAAAAAGGTAAACAAGGAAAATACACACTCACACATATACATACACACACAGATGCTTGCACATGCACATAACTTGGGACTCAATAAGAGCAAACTGTTTACATCCCTATATTTGAACTGGATACCTGTCAATATTGAAATTTATATAAGTATTGCAATATTTAAAAGGGATGTACATAGATAGAGGGTGTGGGTATAAGTGAACTAATCTGAATATTTTTTTTAAAACCCTATTAATGGGAAGAAAGGGATTGTAATGGGAGAAAAGGAAAGGTTGAGGCAGAAAATGGTAAATTATGCCTCAAGAAGAGGCATAAAAACATACTAAAGTAGAGGGGAGGGAAGGAAGGAGATGAACATATGACTGTTACTCTCATTGGCTCTGATTTTAAAAGGGATCAATACAAAGAGTTAAGTTTAGATTCTAACATGAAAAGACACAAAAACTCCTAATAGAGGGAAAAGGGAGGGAAAGGAGCACTGTATGAAATTTACTAGCATTGGTTTGGGTTCAAGGAGGGAATAACATACTCTATTAAGAATAAAAATCTATTGTGCCCTACAGGCAGTAGGAGGGGTAAGGGGCGGGGGTTGTAAGAATGGGGAGAGTGGTCAGAAGGGAGGGAAAGAGTAGTAAGGGGAAAAGGTAGGTAAAGAGGGGGGGACACAGTAAGGGAATATTGAGGGAGGCAGTGGTCAAAAAGAAAACTCTTAAGGAAGAGAAGGGAAAAGGAAGATACAAAGATATAAACAGGGGAGGGAATAAGATGGAGGGAAAGTCACAGATAGTAATCATAACTGTGAATGGGATGAACTCTTCCATAAAACAGAGGTGGATAGCAGAATGGATTAAAAACCACAATTCTACAATATGCTGTCTACAAGAAACACATTTGAAACAAGGGTATATGCACAGGGTAAAGGTAAAAGGATGGAGTAGAATACATTATGCTTCAGCTAAAGTAAAAAAAAAAAAAAGCAGGGGTAGCAATCCTTACCTCAGATAAAGCAAAAGCAAAGATAGGTCTAGTTAAAAGAGAAAAAGAAGGAAATTACTTCCCGCTTAAAGGCACCATCAAAAATGAAGCAATATCATTACTTAACATATATGTACCAAGTGGTATAGCATCCAAATTCCTAGAGGAAAAGTCAAGGGAATTAGAGGAAGAAATAGATAGTAAAACAATACTAGTGGGGGACCTCAATTTCCCCCTTTCTGAACTTGATAAATCTAACTCAAAATAAACAAGAAAGAAGTTAAGGAGGCAAATGGAATTTTAGAGAGACTAGACATGATAGATCTCTGGAGAAAACTGAATGGGGATAAAAAGGAATACACCTTCTTCTCAGTGGTACATGGCACATACACAAAAATTGACCATGTACTAGGGCA
>JAQQSU010019176.1:0-10320 GCA_028627135.1 Pseudochirops cupreus
ACCTATTTAAGTTAAAAACATGAAAAAACACAGGAATAAGGCCTTTCCTTAATATGGTAGATAGTATCTATCTAAAACCAAAGAGCCAACATTTTATAATAATGGAGAAATGCTATAGACTTTTTCACAAAATCAGGGGTAAAATAAGGACATTATCCCTACTATTATTTCACAGAGTTCTAGAAATGCTAGCTATATAAATAAGAGAGAGAAAAATAAATTGAGGGAATAAGCACAGGCAAAGAAAGAAACTGATCTTTTTTACAGAAGACATGATGATCTACTTAGAGAACCCTAGAGATTCAACTAAAAATTAATTGAAACAATTAATAACTACAGCAAAGTAGTAAGATTTGTAAGCACACATAAATCATGAGTGTTTCTGTGTATTACCAACAGAATCCAGCAGAAAGACAAAGGAGAGAAATTTTGTCCTGAATAACTCCAAATAATAAAATATTTGAAGTCAACTACCATGACATACAAGATTTAGGTGAATCATGTTAAATTTCATTTTCCGCACAAGCTTTTTCCTGGAATTCCCCACCCCTACCTCTGAGATTACTTTCCATTCACATTGTATGTATCTTTCCATATCATATGTGTCCATGTTGCCTCCCCCGTTAGAATGTAAGCTCCTTGATGGCAAGGTCAGTGGTTTTGCCTTTCTTTGCATAACCAGTATTGGCACAATACCAGGCACATAGTAAGTGCTTAGTAAATGTTTGCTGACTGAATGACTAACTCGATGCAACAATAATTTTTTTTTAAATTTACAGAAAAGAAAGGACTAAATAACTGGAGAACTGTTAATCATTCATGATTGAATCTTTCCAATATAATCATAAAAATACTATCTAACTTTACTTGACATCAACTAATGGACTGCTTTCTAGACTAGAGATAGAAAAAGTAATAATCACGTAATTCATGTATAAATGACCAACCAAGAGTCCCAACGGCAATAATGAAGAAAAGTGTAAAGGAAGGGGATCCGGCAATTTTGGATCCCAAACTCAACTACAAAGCAGTAAGTATACTAAAAAAAAATGTAAAAGTTTATCAGTGAGACAGATTCAAAACATAACACCCAGAAGCAAATGATTATAGTAGAATAGCTTTGAATACTGGGGGAAAGAGTCATTGCTGGGAAAACTGGAGGTCTGGTAGAAATCAAGCTTGGACCAACATCTCAGACCACATACTATATTAAGTTCCAGATGGATACATTGACCTAGTTACAAAAGACAAACAAATTAGAGGGACAAGGAAGAAGTTTGGGATTATTGTTTTTTTCTTTCCACAATACCTTTCACAAGTACATAGAAGAGTTATTGACCCAATAAAGGATTAAGAGATCACAGGACACAGAACATGAACAATTTTGGGGTAGTTGGACTAGACCAGTGGTTCTCAACCTTCCTAATGCCGTGACCCTTTAATGCTCGTATGTAGGCATATCTGCATGTGGGCAGACCTGCCTGGAGACCGACAGAGGAGCGGTGTCTTGGTTCCTAAGACCATCGGAAATGTGTGTTTTCTGATGGTCTTAGGAGACCCTGTTCCATCCCCAAAGGGATCACCACCCACAAGTTAAAAACCACTGGACTAGATGATCTCCACATTCCCTTCTAGCTCTAAATTCTCTGACCTATGTTAGAAAATGAAGGAGGAAAGAGAGACCATCAAATTTAATTGATTTGTTGGTCACTTTTGCTGAATCACTTTTTCCCTCTCCTATATAAAGGATGGCTCATTGCATGAGGAGGAGAGGGATATATTAGGAAATTAAAATTACGTAAAAACAAAAGATAGCAATAGGTTTGGGTTTTGTTTTTGTTTTGTTTTTTTAGAAAATGAGTGCGTAATCATCCTTAAATAAAATGAAGGTGGAATTTACAGCTGGAAGGGACACAAGAGATTACTAATTATAATTTCAATCTCATTTTATAGAGGAAGAAACAGAAGTTCATAGAGGAGAAATGACAACTACAGTCACATTAGCCAGTGGTAGAATTGAACTAGAACCTGGGTTGCTTGGTCTGATGCTCTTTCCATAACACCCACTATCCTCAGTATAGTAAGAGAAGCTAATTAGAAAATTCTGCATTTCTGAGTTCCCCAAATGCCTTTTGAATTAAAAGAAATATGTATTTGGAGTAAAAGATTTCAAATAATTTTAACTAAAATAAGAAATAATAGGTGAACAATAAATTTGACTAGAGGTGCAGAAGAAGCAATTTACTAATGTAAAAATGCAGCTCGTACAGTTCTAGTTTGAATGTCCACAGTTAGCAGGAGGGGAGGGAAATGATGAATTTTTCACATAAGCAAGTGGACTCAATTAAGCAAGAAAAAAGCACTAAAAGAAAAGGAATTTAGTCCAAAAATGTCTATGAGCTTGAGTACTTAAAAATTTATCATCAAACTTGAAGAAATGAACTCAATTAAAAACCATTTTAATGATATTACACAAAAGAAGGGGAAAAAAAACTTCTCATGTTTTTAGTGTCAAGGTCCCTTTCATAAGAAGCAGAAACTTCCACAAGTGCAGCATTAGAAGTGACAGGATACATACTTTGCCAATTAAAATCTCCATTACCAGCTTATACACTTCTTCTGGTATGTCATTTTGCTTCCTGTTTTAAAAACAACTCCATTGCTACTATATGCTCTCTGCCCATCCCCACCTTCCAAAAAAAGGAACATAAAAGGTGGCAGGGCAAAGGAAATACTTAAGTCAGGCACAGATCGTTTCAGAACTAGCATAATATACAACCTAAGAATTTTTCACTGTGTTGCATCTTTATGTCAAGATAGAGACAAAGCTGTACTTCATAGGCAAGAAAGATTAAGAATTCTACCCAGAAATATAAAAGATATCACTTTTATAACAAGATGGCATGCAAGGTTTTGCCAAGAACCCACTCTGAAGGCTTTAATTTATCTGGCCAAGTCCCTTCTCCTCTCCCTTATGCTGATTCAACAAAGCACCATGTTAATGAGTGCCAATCTATAGAGCCACAGTGTGTACACCTGTGGGGGTCAAGGGTTTGAAAGTGTATCCAGCACTGTGCTGCAGTGCAGATCAGGGCCTAAAAATAAGCATCCGTCCACACAGCTTGGGTACCTGGGGCACTTCCACCTGGCCCACTGAGCTGCCTCCTCTCAGATTTTCAACTGGCTCAGTTGTCCAGAGGGTAGGAGGTTTGCAAACACCTGCTATCCAACAGGGAAGGTACATTTGTAGAGCTTCACTCATGTTTCAGTGGCCCAAGAGCCAAGAGCAACTACAAGGGCCAAAGAAAGACAGAACAATTCTTCCTCTTTTTTTAAGATGAAATGCCAGCATTGTCCTAATTTCTCATGGCATTTAGAAGGAATAGAAGTAATTAAAAATGTGGTCGCTGTCCTTGAGGAACTTCTGAGCTAGTTGGGAAGACTATAGACACATGTATGAAATTAAGAGTAAAGTACAGACGGTGGTAAATGCCAGCTAAGTGAAGTGTTAAATTCTCCACTACACATTTACTTATGTAACCTATGGCCCAGAATTCCAAGTCTAGGTTTGTACAAATTGGACTGAAATGTAAAGAACCTTCTCAAATTCATCTCTTTGGATCATTTTGCCCAAACCTAGGTTTCCCTGTGAACGTTAGAATTTGGCTAAAGTCTAGATTTGCACAGAAGTAATAAGAACCTCAATGCCCCCTGCAAGTCCTCAAGCTTTATTTCACCCCATAGAAAATGCAAGACAATGCACAGGATCCACAGTAGGCCATAACAATCAAGATATTTTCTTAAATTAGTGTTAGTCCAAGTCACATGGGTAAGAAAATTCCTCTCCAACCACAGCTGGCAATCAGCCTGTGAGTTGAAACATTTCAATCAATGAGCTGTTTCCCACATCCTTGCTTAAGACACACTAGGTAGTTGCCGCTCTAATTCACTTGACTTATGGGACACTGTAATGGAGTTATTGACTGTACTTAGCAGCTTTTGGAAAGTATGAACAATAGTAGGGGTGTGGCTATCCAGTGGCACAACTTCACTTAACCTGGACTGGGCTCCATAATACATCAACTGCATCAGCGCTGTCATTTCTAGTGTTCCACAACTCTGCTCCTATAATAGTGAATCAAACCTGCAGTAAGTTCCCCAGCTTAACTACACTTCTTAAAAAAAAAAAAAGCTTAAAAAACCTTTTAAAGTTGCTGCTTTCAGCATTCCCACTTTTTTTTAATCACAGGACAAGGGCAAAAAAAAAAAAAGGATCAACTGACAGTTATCTTCCATGTAACTTCAACCTCTGGTTACACTTGCATATACCATTCATTATTTCAACATGTCTCTATTTTATCTTCTTTTTCCTTTTTAATCTCTCCTTGAAGAGCTTTACTCCTCACCTCCTGCCCCATCAAATTGATTTCAGTGTCCTTTCAGGGAAACCTTGTCTATTTCTGTCACATTGCAATGGCACAGATCTGACATGGGCTCCCTGCTGCCAAGTCTCCAGGAAGCATCTCTAGCCCATACACAGCATTATACATATGTGCAGACCCATCTGCCATTTGGACAGTCAGGTTGCTCCTATTAGAGAAGCCTACATGGGGTGGGTTGTCAACACAATCAGGAAGCTTCTAGTTCTACAGACCAAAGAACCCTTTTGTGCCCTGTCATTCACATGGAATTTTCCATTCAGGTCTATGGGAAAAATATTGCTAAAGCAATATCTTCTCCCAAGGCAAATTCAGGGAATGCACAGGAATGTTCTCTATTTTCTATCACAATTTTTTGAGGTTAAAGTTTCAACTGATAGGGAGGGATGAGACTCATAAAAATCATATGATTATAAAGTTTAAAAAAGGACCTTGGAAATTATCCAGTCTGAGGCTTTGTTTTAACAAAGAAAGAATCTAGAGTCCTAGGATAACTTTTCCCAAGGTCACAATGCTAGAAAATAGCATGGCAAGTGCTTGAACAAAAGTCCTATGAAGAGACGAACAGAAAGAGAAAAGTAAGAAAAGATACTTAAAAACGACAAGACCTGCCCTGCTAGGAGTTTGGGTTTTTGTTATGGATTTTGAATAGGACAATATTTTATTGTGTATCTCTTTATCAAATATTAAAGTCAGGAATATTAATTATATATCTTATCTTCCTACTATCTCCATGAAAGCAGAGATAATGTCTTGTCTAAACTTTGTTTACCTCCCAAGAGTCTAGAATGGTGCTCTAGGTGTTTAATAGAAGTTCATTTATTTTTATTTTTAAAAAATTTTTGGCAACCTAGATATCAGATACAATAAGTGGAGGAAATTTAGGTACAAAATTTGAAAGTGGGCTTATGGAATTTAACCAGATATAAAAGACAGGAAAAATTTGGGGAAAATATCAATTTAGTGGAGGATAAGAATTAAGTTAACACAATACAATCTTGGGAACCTAATCAGATCCCTTAGGTTTAATTATAATCTCTGCCAGTAACCTACATATCTACATTAAGCTCATTCTTTCCCCAGGGCTTCAGTCATATATACATCACCAGTTGCATGCTGGAAGTTTCAAACTGGATGTCTAGGAGATATCTCAAATGCATCAAATCTATAACAGAATCCATTCTCTATTTCCCCAATCCAACCCGCTTCTAAACTTTCCTGTTTCTTTTGAAGTTCCTCTTCTATTTTCCCAGGTTCATTACCTTATTGTTATTCTCAGCAATTCACTCTTCCATCATCCTATATATCCAATCAATTGGCAAATATTGCTAACTTCTCCAACCACACCATCTTTCACAGCTGCTCATTTCTCTTCACACACATAGCTTCCACTCTAACTGCAGGCCCTCATCACCTCTTACACGGATTACTGAAACAGCCCCCATTTGATCTTCTAGCCTCAAGTCTCTCTCCATTCAAGTTTATCCTCCATGTTGCTGCCAAAATGATTTTCCTTAAACTTAGATCTAACCATGCTGCTTCCCTGCTACAAAAAACCTAGATGACTCCTTGTTGACTCTAGGAGAAAGTAGAAATGTGTCTGTCTGCCCACCTTTTAAAGCTCTTCACAATTTACCCTTTTAGTCTCCTTTGACATTACTCTTATTACCATGCTTTATAATCCAAACAAATTGAACTTTTTTCTCACATAAAATACTGCATTTCCTCTCTCCATGCCTTTGTACTGGCTATCTTCCATACCTAAAATGTACTCTCTGCATCTCCACTTCACAGAATCCTTTCCCCCTTTCTTTGAGAAGGAGCTCAAGTACCAACTCTTTCCTAGCTATGAGCAAGTAAACTATCAGGAATGAGAGGGAAAGTTGCTGCCCTGTTTCCCATCCAGGCTCTGGAACCCATCCAGAACAGTTAGGTTGTGGGAAGATCTGACACCACCAAGGGTACCCTTTTCCCATCTCACCTCCCTCTCAGCCCTGGGCCATCTTAGAATACATTGGGGGTGTTTGGGAGACAGGAAGACTCACCAACACTGAGTGCCCTCCTTTCTTACCTTCCTCCAACTCAGCTGCTTGCATGCTAAACAACAGCTCTATTCCTTCTGAGCAGATGGAGTTGTCCTTGCTTCCCACTCCCTCCTAAGGTACTCCAGACATTACTGTCTGTTCAGTCTCTATATTGTGCAGCCTGTCCCCAGGCACTGTCAGCTGATGTACTTAAGGTAATCTTAGGACCCCTGTGCCTTATCTGTCCCATCACTGAACCCTGCAATTGAACTTTCATGTGTTGTCTCCCCCAATTAGAAGGTAAGCTCCTTGAAAGTAGAGACTATCTTGGGTTTTTTACTTGTATCCCCAGCCCTTAAGACAAAGCTTGGCACCAAGTAAGAACTTACTAATTTTTTTTTCATTCATTCATCTATTTATCTGTGAGCATACAGCATTTGTTTCTTTTGTATATATTCTTTCTTGATCGTAGGTGAATGAATATTCAGAGACAGGAATGCCAAGGTGACCAGTGAGGTCAGGAGATCTAATCTTGAGAACATAACAGCAATAGAAGCCAGAAGTAAAGCCTACTAGAGTTGGTAGCAACAGCCAAGTCCAGTGAGGAGCCAGCTCAGTTATGATGACTGACCCATCAGCCAAGATACCACACCATGTGAGAGGCTAGACCAAATGAACAAATACAATAAAGAACAAAGAATAAAATAATTCCCACTCAACAGAAGCTTACATTCAAATAGAGGAGACAAGTACACGCATAAATATATGAGGCTTAAATACAAAATTAACAAACACAAATGCACGCAAAGGAACCACCAACGCTTCCTAAATAGAATAGTGACATTGTCAGACCTGTGCTTTAGAAATATTCACTTTGGTAGCTATGTGCAGGATGAATTAGAGCTGTGGAAAACAAGATAGGAGTCTAATTGCAACAGTAGAAGATTATTGCAATAATCCAGACAGGAAGAGATGACTTAAACTAGACTTCCATGGACTTGGTTTTTCATCTCTGCCTTCCATGGGAGAATGCTGTGAGAGAAGGAACTGGGGGAAAGAGAACTTGAGCCAGAAATGACAGGGAAGAAAACTGTGTCAAGGTGATTTGGAGAGGTTTATATTAGGGAAAAAGGTCAATGGTTAAATTCGGGAAGGAGAAATTTGGAGGAAATAAGAAAATGTACAGCAAAACAGTTTCCATGTCTATATATGATAAAGATTTTTACCCCAGTAGCTAATACAGTGCCCGACACGGAGTAGGTGCTAATTATATACTTGCTGGTTGATTGCCATAACCGTTGAAAGATTACTTTATAGAACTAGTAAAAATAACAATTCATCTGGAGAAAAAAAGGCAACAATCTCAAAGAAAACAATAAGGAAGAGGACAACAGACATCAAAACCGTACTGCCAGGTAGGAAGCATCACACTCTTTGGTACTGACTCAGAAACAGAAAAGCTGATCTCGGGAAAAGATTAGGTACATAGCACAGAGAAGCAAAACGAAAATGACAGAATAGTGTTGAATAAACCCAAAACCACAACAACTGGGGTAAAGACATGCTTTCTGAAAAAAGCTACGAGGAAAACCAAAAAGTAGTTGGGTATGAATTGGCATTACTCCTATACCTCATACAATGTAAGACAATCTCGTCCGAATTGCTTACATATTAAAGGAAGAAATTACCTTTTAGATCTGTTGTGACTAGCAGAAAAGTTTGTGACTAGCAAGTGATAAAGGACCACAGAATACAAAATTACATTTTTAATTACATTAAACGTATATATTTGCACCAGAAAACCCAATGTAGCAAAGATTAGAAGGGAAACAGGTAAATGGGGGGAATCTTTGTATCAAGTTTCTCTAATAAAGGTCTAATTTCCAAATATATTTTTAAAATAGCTGTAAATTTATATTAAAAAGAGCCATTCCCAAATGATAAATGGTCAGAGGATAGGAAAAGTTCTCAAAGGAAGAATTTTAAGCTATAAAAATGTTTTAAAATGCTCTGAGTCACTAATAATAAGAAAAATACACTTTAAAACTACTTGGTAGTTCCATCAGATACACATCAGATTGACCAAGTTTACAAAAATGGAAAACAGCAATCACTGAAGGAACTGTGATAAGATAGAAACTGTTGAGGGAGATATGAAATGGTCCAACTATTCTGTAAGGTAATTTAGAGCTAGTCGCTAAAAGTTATTAAAATATGGATAACCTTTGGCCCAATAATACCATTAATAGTTCTAATAAAATCAAAAACAATAGGAAGACACAAATGTACAAAATATTTACAATAGCTCTTTTTGTAGTGGCAAAGAACTGGAAACCCATCAGTTGGGGAATAGTTGAACTGATTGTAGAATATAAATGGAATGGAATACTATTATGCTATAAGAAAGGGTTAGCTTCAGAAAAAATCTCAAAAGATTTGTATGAACTGATGCTGAGTGAGATGAGTAGAACCAAGAGAACAATTTATATAATTAAAAACATGTAAAGACATGTAACTTGTAAAGACTGATAAATGCAATTGACAACTACATTCCAGAAGACTCGTAATTTAAAATGTTGCCTACCCTGTGACACATAAGGATGGATCAATAAACAGAATGAAACATTTTTGACAAAGTCAATATATTTTTTGACTATGCATATTCGTGACAAAGGTCATGTTTTCATTGTTTTTTTCTTTCTCAAAGGGAAGGAGAGATGGGAGGAAAAAAGGCAAATGTTTGCTGACAAAATGTTTATTTTTTAAGATAAAATGAAGGGATCTTAAAAGGAAACAGAAGTGAGGCTTTAATGAGACAAAAAAGGGTCTGAGGCAGAGAAGAAACTTGCCCCTTATCAGGATATTGAAGAATGTTACACAAGAGAGGAAAGAGGAATGAAAGGGCAGTTGTATAGAGTTTAGTACCTGGATGTTTTAAAAAGGAATGCTTGACTTCCAAAGAATGATATATCAGAGTCACATATGATAATAGGTGAAAGAAGATCCAAGACAGGTTAGAGTAAGAATTTAACAGTATTAATAGCTGGTAATTACCTGCTCAAGGTACTGAAGCAGCTATTTGTTGACCTTATAACAGCAGAAAGGTTTCTTAAGGTCTTGAAGTACAAGTCTAAGATATAATAAATAACCTTTGAAAACATCAGAATGGATGACAAGTATGGACTTCTGTTGATGCACATGGAAATTAATGATAAAGACAGAAGGAATGGCCACTGATTATAAAGTCTTGGGCAGTGGAAGTCTTGAAATTGAAGACCATAGGGGCACAGAAAAATGTTTTACTAACTGTTGGAAGGCAAGAAAAGCAAAAGAGAATATTTCATTTGAGAAGTAAACAGGTGGCTAAAAAGGTAGTATCTGAGAAGGTGATCTATACTTTGAGTCCATGCTTTACAAAAAGGCATGACAGATTCCTGTCCAGAAATGGAGCTATACTTAACCAAGATTGATAAGAAAGTATTTCCAGGTATCTTAGAAATCTAATCAAAAGGACTTTAAACTGAAGAACAAAGAGAAAGAGAATATTGCTCATCCACCAAGCTAGATACTGTAGAGAAAAGCTGGGGGAAAAAAAGATGGGGGAGAAGAGAAGAACAAAAGCAGTTCAAATACACAGAAATTCATAGAAGAAGAAAAAAATCTAAGAAAGGAGCCAAGAGCCATGGTCTCAAATTTCTACACACAAATGCCCAAAGATTAGGTAACAAGGAAGTAGAGATCTTAATACAAAGAGGCAAATTTTACTTTTATTCAAGAATAGGTATACCTGAGACTTGTTAGGATGAAATCAAATGACTGAATTTTGGGTCAGGATAGGTGTACATGATTAAAAAAAA
>JAQQSU010019177.1:0-10320 GCA_028627135.1 Pseudochirops cupreus
TAAGCTGCGTGGAGCCTGAGGAGGAGGGGCCCAGGATGGAGAAAGTGATTTTGATTTTGAGAACAGAGCTTCTGCTGAGACTTTTCTTCTGGGAACTTCTGCTGAGAACTTCCTAGAGCCAGGATGAGGAGCTATGAGTGGGAGAGGATGATCCCTGCTTGGGGGAACCTGTTCTGTTGGAAAGGCTTGGGAATGTTGGTGTTCACTGCATTAATCATGTGTACCAACTTCATAGTTACTGTAATGACTTTGACTTTCTGGTTCTGAAACTTGATTTCTTGGTTTTTTTTTAATAAAAGCTTTGGTTCTGTCCTCCGTGTGGAGAACCTGTCACATTTTGTGATTCACAACTATACCAGCATATTAATAACCATGGTTGATGTTGTGATTATTGCATTATTCTTATAATATCCTGCTTTTTCTTTGACCTGTTTCAATTTGTTCATAGAACACGGTACCTTCTTTGATGTGGGCATTCCATGCTGAGTGGTCCTGTGCCATATCAAACAACTGATTTGAAAGTTTTTGACAGAGGCCTCGAGAGTGTCCTTGTATCACTTCTTCTGATCATGATGTGGCGCTTACCCTGTGTGAGTTCTAAATGTGCCCAGCTCATTGGAGATGCACTCTCTGAAGCAGAATTTGAACGCTTGTAAGTTTAGTTCAAGTAAGGACGGCAGTGTCTGGTACCTTATCCTGCTACCTTCCTTCCAAAGATCCCTCCCTTGTCCTCCACCCATTTTTACTTAATCTCTTGTTTTGAACTGAATTTAGAAGACTTTTATAGCCTTTCAAGTATATGTTTTATTCCCACTTGATATGTTATGGGAATCTGAAGATCTTTCCTGCCCTTAGGCCCTTTGCTTAAGTGGCTTAAGTGACTCTGAGAACCTTCCCTGATTTGAAAATACACTCTGCCCCAAATAGGCTGAATGTGATCACATGGAGCCTGTGGCAGGAGGCCTGTCTTTCAGGAATGCCCACACCTTATTACTTTGTGATTGGGCAGTGGATCAAGAGAGTTGTAACATTCTCTAATCCAGTAGAAGGCTATATATACTGTGATGTGAGGTTTTGCTTTGGGGCTCACTTTGGGAAGAGTTGTGTGATTTGGCCAGATGAGACTTTGGGAAGCCTTTGAGGCCCCCAGCTTTGAAAACCCAGATGTGGGTGTTTCCCTCTCTGGCAACTAGGTATGGATGTAATGGTCAGATGACTGGAAGCCTGTCTGTTGATCTGTTTCTTTGTCTGCTTGTAACTTCTGCTTGTATTCTCTGAAGTTCAAGGTGCTTTTTCCCCTGAACTAGGTAAATGATATGTGTTTGATTGATTAAAGTAAGATTGTTAACCCATTTTGTGTTGCTTTTCTTTCAAAAAGGAGATCTAAGAATCTGTGCTAGCAACCATCCTGGGTATGCTATGGTGTTTGCTGATACATGACACCATTCCCATTAATCTTGATGCCCTTTTATGCCCCTTATCCTATTCTCTCACCCTCATATTTATAAATTTAAGAGACTTTTATTCCCTTCTAAATGTATATATTCTTTTCTCTTTAACTCAGATCTGATGTGAGTGGGATTCCCTCTAAAAATCCCTCACTTATCTTCTCCCCACTCTTTATCCCCATTTGCCTTCCTTCTTTCTGAATTTTATATCTGTTGTTCTCTCTAATCCATTCCTGATGAGAGTAGGGTTTGAGAACTACCAGCCCTCCTCCCTCATCTAATTTGTCTATATCAATTTTTCTTCCTATACCTCATTTGTATATATTTGTTATTTTTACCTCTTCCGAAATGATATTACTTTTTAGAATTACATCTTATTCAGCTCTACACCAATATTTCTTTTGAACTTCCCAAGTACTAATAACAATCTTAAATAAACAGTTTACATTTCCTCATACAAAAAGTAAACAGTCTGTCATTGAATGCCTAGTAATTAATATTAGATGGTTACCTTATATTGATCTTGGATATTTAATGTCAAATTTTCTGTTAAATTCAGGTATTTTTGCAATTAAATCCTAAAAGTCTGGCAATTCATTGAATGCCTATTTGTTTTTCATTCAGGATTATGCTTAACTTTACTTGTTATGATATTTTCAGCTGCATCTCATGTTCTTTTTCTCTTTGGTATATAGTATTCCAAGACCTGTGGTCTTTTAGTGTCATTACTACTAGGTCTTGTGTGATTCTAACTGTGACTCTGCTATATTTGAATTGGGTTTTTTTTTGTTGTTGTTGTCTGTGATATTTTCTCCTTGAGCTCGAAGTTTCAGAATTTGACTATGATATTTCTGTAGGTTTCCCTTGTAAGATCTCTTTCAGGTAGTAATCAGTGGACTTTATTTTTCTATTTATAACTTTATCTCTTTTTCTAATGCTTCAGGAAAATTTTCTTTAATTATTTCTTTCATTATTGTATCAAGAATCTTTTTTTTAAATGTTAGCTTTCAGGTAGTCTGATTATTTTTATATTTTTTCTTCTGTATCTGTTTTCCAGATCAGTTATTTTTTATGAGATGTTCCACATTCTCATAAATTTTTTCATTCTTTATATATATATTTTTTAAATTCTTGGTCTCTTATAACTTCCCTGGCTTCCCCTTTGCCCAGTCCTAATTTTTCAAGGAGTTGTTTTCTTTCTTAAGATTCTAGATCTTTTCCGATTGGTTAACTTTCTCATCATAATTATCTTGTTCTTCTTGAATTGTTCTTATATTTTTCCCCACAATCTCTCTCATTTAATTTTAAAGTCTTTTTAAAGTCCTGTGAATCCTTTTTGGGCAAGAGACCAGTGGAGGTGCTATTTGGGGTAGGAGAGGCCATTCTTTTTACTTCGGTATCTTCTTCTGAAGATGAACCCCAATGTTCTCTATTCCCATAGTAATTTTCTATGGTTGGGTTCTTATTCCTTCACGTGCCCCCCCCTTTTTTTTTTAATTTTTAGCAACTTGTAATCACCTCTACTCCTGGAATAGGAGGGGTGATGTCTATAGCCTCAGCTCCTTCTTCAGTTCTCCCCTCTGGCCTGAAACAGAAACCAAGGACTCTATTCTCATGTAAGTGCCTAAAGGCAGCAGTGGCCCTGCACCATTGCTTCTGTGCTCACCAGGGATGTGCTGGTTCTTTCTCACCCAGGGATGTGTGTCAGCAGTACAGCTTTACGTGGGATCACTCATCAGCAGAGGCTCCTTCAATCTTGCCCTGATTAGACTGAGAGCTTGGAATTTTCTGACCTACTCTGCCATCTTCCTAGAATGCTCCTGATTGTCTCAATTCTTAAGGGTCTTTGAGCCTTATGATCATTCAGCAGGGTGCAGAATCAGAGTTAGCATAGTGGGAACAGGAGTGTAGCATCTGGTTCAGTTCACTTAGCAGTAACAGGTGCAGGGATTGTTCAGAGTTTCAGGAGATATATTTGATTGTTTTGTGGACAGCATATCAGCTATAGCCCCAGCTCTCAATTCAGGATCTCCTAGGAAACAGGGAAATCATAAGTCCCATTTCTGGGGTTTTGCTGTGATTGTGAGTAACCAGAGGGTCAGTGTAAAGGATTGTTGTCATGCCTACCTCAGGGCCTTAACTCTGGAAAATAGAGTGTGTCTGAATATCTTGACAAAAAATGTACAGAGGTTAGGATAACATCTAGGTTGCAAGTATATGCCACTTGAAGGATGATGGTACCCTTAATAATAAATAGGCAAGCTTGGGAGCAAATAAGGTTTAAGGAAAACCCTAAGTAGTTCAGTTTTCAACAGGTGGAGTTAAAAATATTTATAAACATCCTCTTTGTGGCGTTGAATAGGTGATTAGAGATTCAAGAATAAAAGTCAGCTGGGAGATTATTATTGGATAAGAGGAAGGGAGAATCATTTGGGGAGTGATTGTAATTGAATCTATAGGAGTTGATGAGATCACCAAGTAACAAAGAGGGAGAAGTAGAAAAGGCTCAGGATAGGACCCTCAGGACATCCATGACTAGGACTGGGGTAAAAGATGAAAGGAATGGGGAAAAAAAATTCACAATGAAAGAAAGTTTGTTACTGATGGAGCAGAACCCATTGAAGGAGAGTGGAAGGGATATGTAGTTTACAAAAATAAGCATTCATTGTCCATAAAGGTTTGATCTCAGGTTGAGGTAGTAGGTAGCTCAGGCAAAAGGACAAATCCTTAACACTGATGTAACAGCCTTATTTCCCATCCCCTAAGACACTAGAGCAGTTGAGAGACTTAATGGAAGTATAATAGACAGTAATCAAATAGGGAATCCTTCCTAGAAGGCAGGATTCAGGAACTGCTGGAATGCTATTTCTCCTCTTCTTACAGTACTCTTAAAATCAGGCCAGAAAATTGGAACATGACAGAATTCAGCTTTCTGCCTTCATCAGACATAGGAGACTGGTGGCAAGTCCTATGGATCCTATGACTATTGAAAGGTTCTCTTTTGGCCTCTGTCAACTGCATAGCAGTTACTTCAAAACTGGAGGCAACCCAAAAGGCAAGAAAAGTATGCATGGTTGATGCAAGTTTCCTGTGGCATATTTTGTATAATATGTGAAAAGTGGTATAAAAGATCATTTTGAGGACCTATATTTATTTTCATAAAAGGTGGCAGACTGGATATCTATTAATTATAAATAAAAACATACAGATAGCCTAAGGGTTGCATTGGAATTAATGAAATGTCAAAAGATGGTGTGTATTGAGTTAGGTAAATATTTGATAGATGTTTAAGATAAATACATGAGAAATATCTCACAAGATGAGAATGTGTGGATGGATTATGATATGAACAAGTGGAGGAAGTATGTTCATTAATAAAATCAGATACAATGCAGTATCAAATGAAAGATCAAAATAAGTTTTGGACTTAGATTTCTCTTTGTAGGTTCAACTCACCTAAAGCAAAGAGAAAACTCATTCACCCACTAATGTGTCACTTCAAAATTGCTGCAGAGTTTAGCACATGGATAGTTCTTCCAAACAATATAAGAATTAAGAGAAAGCATAGGATAGTAGATAAAGAGCTCAGCTTAGAGTCAAGATGTGGTTTCAAGTTTTTCTTTTGATGATCACCGTGTGATCCTGAATAAATCCCTTATGTTATCAGCTTAATGTGAGGGTTGTTAATTTTCATCTCTACATCTATATAGGTAGATATACACATGCAAAGATGTTTCAATGTAGATGTATAAATATATTTGTAAGAATATTTATGTATGTGTATAGCATATATATATATATATAATATATTCTATTCACATTATATCTAAAAATATTTCCTGTAAGTAGTTTTCTTTTCAATCCGATGTATTTTATTTTATGCATTTAAAAATGTTATGAGGAGTCCCTAGTATTCAACAGACTGTTAAAAGAGACAAAAAACTTCAACAATCCATGCTCTAAGATTATACATTGTTGATCTACATTGATGGAGGTAGTTTCCTTACTAACAGGTCCCTTAATTACATTAATGAAATCATAGATCTACATAAACCATAGGACTATCTGAATTATTATTATTATTTTTTGTTCCTGGGATAGTACTGTTTTACATATAGGAGAGTCAGAATATCTAATGAAATCTGTCTCAATTAGAAAATTGATTCTTTTAAGGTTGTTTTTTTTTTCTTTTTAGATTTTTAGTAGGGCTTGGCATAAGCCTTGTTTGTTCTTGTTTTTGCTCTCTCTTTTTTATCTTATTGGGCAGAAACAAAACATAGAAGTGCCTGCTCCCATGAGTAGTTAAATATATTTTGGGTTCAGGCAAGAATTCAGCAGTTCATTCTGTACCCAAGTGGCCCATGAACTACTTAGAATTTAGGGATGAAGAAACATACAGTAAAAGCACAAGAAGGGGAAAATCAATATGGCTTTGGTTGACTATTATTTGAAGCCAGTGTCAGATTGGGCGTAAATACTCCCTTGTTTCAGAGACCAAGCGGTATCAGTGGGGTGATGAGAAAGCTGCACTTCCAAGCTTATTGCCTTTCTATTACCTACAACAAAGGCACTATCTTCAAGGTCTCATTTGTTTCTTTGTGTTTGGCTTAACGTTTTGAACAATAATGCTAGGTGACATAAAATGATTCACAATGAATGTTACAAGAAGTTTTAAATCAGCTTCCTAATGCACTATAGCAGACAGTAAAAGTCTGTTACTAAAAAGAGCAGTTATTAATTTAAGAAGAGATAAAGGAGGAGTTTCATACAAACTTAAATAGAAATGATTATCTGATATCCATTAAAAGACATATATGAACATTAAACATATATGATTTGAGTTGAGGAATATATGAGGAAATGATGTACCTCATCATGAACTAACTTCATTCTAAAAGCACACTGCCAAACATGCAAACATACATATACCTACAACACACATGACCTTAGAAACAAGGTAAGATCAATATTAAACAAGAGATTTTTTTTTTGCGGAGGAGTCATGGCCTCAAACAAAAAAAGATAAGAAAACATATTTGTGAATGTTATTTCAGTCATGCCAATTTTCTATTTCTCCCAAGTTGTACCAAAACATCTGTTTAGTTCATAATTTAAAAAAATATTTCTCATTGAGAAAAAAAGAAGTTAGCAATAAATGAATGCACTAAAGGTTGTGTGGGGGGGGGAGAGGGAGGGCTGGAACAAAAAAGCAATAAAAGGAAAATAGTTAATCCTTATTAATTCAGACTTCATTAGATGGTGAGGTGGGATGATTTGGTCAAGGGCAAGTTGAAATCTCCCTTGGGAAAACATTCATCTCTAAGGAAAACATTTACTAAAAAATAGACAATGTTAATATGGTTCCCTCGGGATCCCTAAAGATATATAAAAAGCAGTTTTCAAGAAATGAGTCATTAATTCATTTAAAAAGAATTGATGTAAAAATATTTCTATATTCATTAAGCCATCTTCTTAAATATTTAAAAGGCCTAGGCAATCTTTTAGTAGCCTACTTCTAAAGACCACGTGGAAGTGATAAGCAATGATCTTCTTCTTAAAAAAACTTCAAAATTTAGGTGTTTGTCCAGTTCAGACTGGAGTTAGTCATAGATATAGAGTTTATTGAGATCACAGAAGTCTTGCTCTTTAATACTTTTATTCTATAAATGAGAGGGAAAAGGCCCAGAGAGATCAAGCTATTTTCTAAAAGTTATAAAATGGTTAATTATGACAATAGAGAAAAACACATAATAACAATATTAACAGCATCAGCAACAAGCAGCAAAACTCAATTTTAACTCCTGTCATTTGCTACTAAACACAGAATTGTTTCGACTGTATCACACTGCTTCTTAAAAAGCTGATATGAGTTAAAGGCATGAAAATGATGTATTATTTTGAAAACAACATTAACATATGTATGAATTATGGACAAAGCCTTTCATATCTTTAACTAAGAACAAATTAAGATCATTTTCTGTAGTTATAAAGAGATCTTTGAGTTGGGTAGAGGTTTTGGTCTTTGTGACCTCATGAATTTTCTGAAAACATGGAATTCTTGGAATTAGACATCTTTAGAGTACCATCATATTATTACATTCCCAAATGTGCTTAATAACAAATTGATAATGGGGTCTGATTTTTTTTACCAGTGTTGTAATTTATCAAGGGAGAAACAATGCGCATATACATATACATACACACATATATACATGTATATATATGTACATACACACACAAATATATTGATATATTTATATATATTGGAGAATGTTTTTCAAAGGAGAACAGTTTGCAAAAAAGCACAGTAGTATAAAACAAATAAGCAAACACAAACATGAATCGTGTTTGGGAATATTGAGCATATAAAGGGAAGTAGCATGAGATAATATGAGGAAGGTGGGTTAGTATAGCTATTGTAAGGCTTTTACATGCTCAGGAATTTATATTTAATTCATCTGGAAGTAAAGAAGTGATGAAGATTTTAACAGGGGAATGATAGTAAGCATTATTAAAAGACTGTGTATTGAAAAATTGATTTGGATGAGCCATATATCCTATATTACAGAAATGGCAGAAACAAGGATGCTTTTAGGAGTTTAAACAAGATAAGTGTATAACATAGGATGGTGAGAGTGAATATGTAAACAATGGGTTAGTAACTGATATGGAATAAAAGGGAAAAACGAACAGCCAAAATGACTCAGGAAAATAAATGAAAAGGAAAAAGAACTATCTGTACATAAACATCCATTGTAACTCTTCATGCAAGCACAAACCTGGAGACTATGTTAATGTCCACCATCCTAGAGGCATATTATTACACCATGCAAAAGGATGAAATGGACAACTTCAAAAGAAACTAGAAAGATCCTTAGTGACTGATGTACAGTGAAGTGAACAAACATTACATATATATGCTGATATTATGAAGGGAAATTAATTGGAAGACCTTAGAACTCTGCAGTGTTATACCACCAATCCAGGTTGAGTGGAGAAGATGAAGCAAGCCACATTCTGAGGGAAAGGTGATGGACTAAAAATTCAGAATGGGAAATACAATTTTGTATATGACCAATGAGACAATTTGCTTTATATCATTATTCATTTTTTGTTCTGAGAGTTTTATTTTTCTGTTGTTGTTTTTTGTAGGAAATGGGAGGGAAAAACAATAAACGCACATGAATTTAAATTTAGAAGAAAAGAAATTACTCTGGATTTTATCAATAGTGACAGAAATAAGAAAGTCACAAATAAGTAAAAGTAAGAAAAATAGTTTAAATGGAGAAGAAAGGAAGAGGAATAAGTGTGAATAGCAAAATAACTCACTTTAAAAAATGCATATTGCACTTCTTGTATATCAAAATATCCTGATTGTTATAATCAAAGCTTATATCTAAATAACTAGAGACTACAATTTCACATTGAAAATTTGCCTAAAATTAAGAGAACCATGGACAACCAGTTTAGTAATAGTAGAAGTCAAGAAACTTTAAGATGGAAAATTTAAAATTATGGTCATGGAATTGTAAGGGAATCAATAGAGTGCTCAGTCTTAGGCTAAGCTGATTTATGGTCTTCCACCATAAAATTCTTGACAGTCTCTGACCTAGCTTCATTCTTCATGATGCCCCTAGTGACAAGGATCATGCCTCATAATGAAATGCCTGTTAACAGTTTTCAGGTAGCTCTAAATGTTAGCATTTCTTCTTTATATGAGCAAAAAGCCAGCTGATGATAGGTCTACCTTTAAAGGTCAAAAAACAGAATCAATATACTCTTTATCATAGCCTTTCATATATTTTAATGCATTAACTATGTTCCCCATAAATTGAGTTTGCTTGTTTTTCAGTTAAAATCCTTCCTTTCAATGAATTTTCATATGGCATAATTTTGATTCTTCTCACCATCCTTGTTGCTTACTCAGTGTGTGTACCAACTTAAAATGCTACCCCCCTAAATATGGCATGCTTTGACTAGGATAGGATACAGAGAGGTATTGTTTCCTTTCACTATGAATACTACTATACTTTTCTTTTAATAAATTGTTATAGGTTATATAATATATCAGGTTTTCAGCAGCCAAATCAGTTTGAATCTCATCTGAATGTCAGTCAATTAAAACTTCTAAGTTGTTTTTATGTGAATACCAACTATCCAAGTTTTTCCCCTGTTGATCTTCTGAGGTTGACTTTCATGTAAGATAGAACTGAAATTTCAAAAAGGTTAAAACTTAATGCATGGTGATAATGACCTTCATATATTCTTTACAACTCCTTGTAATCCTTTCGGGTTCTAATTTTTTCATCCAGTGTTCTTCCTTTCTATCCCAAGCTCACATTCTCATTAAATAGAATAAGCATATAATCAGCATCTTACTTAGTTATTAGTAAGAATAATGCTAAAGAGATGATATCAAAGGATAGCATAGAGAAATATATGAATATACCTATAGTGTAATTTATATACACATATATATGTATTTTTTCCACAAAAATAGAAACACATACACACATGTGTGCACATATTCTATATATTTATCAAGAAGAAGGGAATAAGCATTTATATAGCTATTTGGTGCTCATTACAACCCTGCAAGGTAGATGCTATTATTACCCCAATTTTACAGTTGAGGGAACTACAAACAAAGATTATATGACTTGCTGGGAGTCATATAACTAGTAAGAATCTAAGGCCTTATTTGAACTCAGCTCTTCCTAATCCCAAGCCCAAGCACTATCCGCTGAACAACCACTATCAACATTTATGAACAAAATGGTGGATTCTTGAGCTTTAGAGGTCTGAATTTCAGTCACCTAGACAGAATGGGTATCTGCATCAAGTCCAGAGCCAATATCCCCTACAAACAAAT
>JAQQSU010019178.1:0-10320 GCA_028627135.1 Pseudochirops cupreus
ACATTCCTAGGAGTTTTCTTTTGGGGATCTTTTTCAAGAGGTGATTGGTGAATTCTATCCAGTTCCATTTTGCCTTCTGGTTCTAAAATATCAGGGCAATTTTCCTTGAGAATTTCTTAAAGGATGATTTCTAGGTTCTTTTTTTGATCATGGCTTATGTAGTCCAATAATTTTTAAATTGTCTCTCCTGGATCTATTTTCCAGGCCAGTTTTTTTTCAAGGAGATATTTCACATTGTCTTCTATTTTTTCATTTGTTTGGATCTGTTTAATAGTATCTTGATTTCTCATAAAGTCATTTGCTTCCATTTGCTCCATTCTAATTCTGACAGAATTGTTCTCTTCAGAAACTTTTGAGATTCTTTTTCCATCAAGCAAATTTGACTTTTTTAAGGCACTCTTCTCCTCATTGGCTTTTTGGGCCTCTTTTGCCATTTGAGTTAATCTTGGATCATTCTCATGTCTCTTCTCTATTTTTCCTCTACTTCTCTTATTTGGTTTTTAAAATCCATCTTAAGATGTTCTATGGCTTGTAACCAGTCTACATTTTTCTTGAAAGCTTTTGGTGGGGGAGTTCTGACTGTGTTGTCTTCCTCCCATTCCATGTTTTGATTGTTTTTGTCCCCCAAAAAGGAATCTAGAGTTTGGTTGCTGTTTTTACTTTGCTTCCTTTGCCTTCTCATGTTGCCAGTCAATTTCTTGACTTTTTAGCTCTGTGGAACTCTGCTTCCAGCGGGGAGAGCTTTGTCCCAAATCGCTGGGGTTTTCCCAGGTGCTGGAGCTATATGCAGTCCATGCAGCCCCCACCTGCTTAGACTCAATGAAAAAGCACCCCAGGAACACCACCTAAGTCCACTGCCTTGATCCAGGTAGCTTAAGGCAAGAGCACTTAGCCTCTGAATAATCTCTTGGTGCCCCTGCAGTCTGCAGCCCAGGAGCTTCTGAAGCAGTCACATGGAGGCAGCTGTAGGGCCACCACTTCTGCTCCTTCCTTGCCCTGGAGGCAGTTTGGCCAGATGCTCTCCCCCAAATTTAGCTGAGTTACACTAACCTTTCACTTAGTCCTTATGTCTTATGGATTGATGATTCTGGAAATCACCACAGCTGCCACTGATCCACTCTCCTGAAGGCTCCAGGTACGGCTTGTCCCGGCTGCCGGGGATCAAGCTGCAATTGCAAGCCTGGCTGGGCTCAGCTCCAAGATTGCTGCAGTGAGCCCTTCCTGTCCCACCTGTTGATCTGCTTTCAGCAGAGATGTGTTTTTCTATAATTTTGTTAGTTCTGGAGCTTTAAAATTTGTTTAGATTCATATTTTATGGGTATTTGAGGTGGTTATGTGGGAGCAGAAGAGTTTTTCTGCTTTTATGCTGCTATCTTGGCCCTACACCTCCTCCCCCCCACCCCTCTGAAAGCTTTTTCTTGCTAGATATTCCTCCAGGAAGTGCCCACAAAATTGTTGGCACCCCCCAGGGCTTTGTCCTGCACCTGTTTCTCTTATGCCTCTACACTATTTCACTTGATTCTCCCATCAGGTTTTTTATATTCAATTTTCCTCTTGAACTTAATTATCCAACCCTGACCTCTCTTCCAACCTCAATTCTCAAGTCTCCACGTTCCTACTTCACATTTCAAATCATCCTGTAGATATCTGGAACTCAACAAATCCTGGCGTATCTTTTTTTTTTCTTTTTTTCCCCAATTGATTTATTTATGTTTAGTTTTTAATATTCATTTCCAAAAGATTTTGAGTTACAAATTTTTATCCCTGACTGTCCCCTACCGCCACCCCAAGATAGAGTCTACTGAATACCCCTTTTGCTGATCTGTTCTATCTTATATCCTCCCCCATTCCACCCCCAACATTCTAATAAGGCAAAGTGGATTTCTATACTCCAGTGCCTGTATACATTATTTCTCAGTTGCATGTAACATGCATTAATATTTGTTGGGTTTTTAGTTTCAGAACCTTTCCCTTCTCTCCTTACCCACCCTCACTGGGAAGATAAGCAATTCAACATAGGTTGTATATGTGTAGTTACACAAAACATTTCCATAATAGTTATATTGTGAATGACTAACTATATTTCCCTCCATTTTATCTTGCTCCTGTGTATTCTATTTTCTACTTTGACCCTGTCCCTTTTCAAAACTGTTTGCTACTAACTACCCTCTCCCTCAATCAGCCCTCAATTCTATCACACTCACACACCCATATATCTTCTTCCCCCTGCTTTCTTGTAGGATAAGATACCAATTTGAATATGTACATTATTCCATTCTGTAATGGCAATTAATTTAGCAGGCACTTGGCCCTTAGTGACTAAGGGCTAAGTACTTATGTGAAAGAGGCAGAGAGTGTGAACTCTGTCTCCTGTGTGAAAGAAGTAGAATGTATAAACTCTATCTCCTGTGTGAACAGAGGGCATGAATTCTGTCTCCTGTTGCTTATGTGGCAGGAGGGGGTTGGCTGGGACAGGAGGTCAATGTGTGTATTTAAGAAGAATTCCAGAGACAGAGAATCAGAATCAGGAATTTTCCCCCTGGTGGCTCCCAATGGAGGGAGCAAAATTGTCTCTGCATCTGGAAGCTGGGCTGCTGGACTGAGAATTGAATTGGAATTTTCTATGAGATCAGAATCTTGTGAAGGCCACCTGGAAGGCCACCTGGAAGGCTGAGAGGGCTGCCTGGAAGGCCAAGATTTCTCCTCGGTCTTGGGCCAGTTGAACTCCTGGAGGACTAAAGAAGCATGACCAGGATAATTCTTTGTAAGTTCGCAGCTTGGTTGATCCTTGAGTCCCCGTCAATAGAAGTGATGAAGGTTTTGAGATGTGCTGGACCCTGTGAACTTCAGTGTACCAGGAACTTCCTGGAGGACTGGATGAGAACCTGGGAGCTGTCTGCCCCTGAACGCAGGTGACTGTTTTATGGATTCAGGTAGGATCTGGGACCACAGGGGATCCAGCAAATCTGAGAGACCACCCCAAGTCAAAATGAAGAAAAGACCTCTCCTTGGACACAGAATGCCTGATGAAATTAAAGTTTACTAGACACTGACTGGTGGAGGGTTTGTGTAATTTTCTAATAACTGTACTTAGTGATTAATGGTATTTAGTAATTGTGAATCTAGATAAGTGACTGATTAAGTTAATCTATAATTGTCCCATGAGTGGAAGATTGATTATTGTATTGTGGAATGATTGAATGATTAAGTGAGGAGGGTTTCCTCCTTAGGGAAACCAGATGATTATTCTTTTGTTCCTTGTTCTAAATACCATGGTCACTGTAGTGAAAACTATGTGGCCATTCTGATGTTAAGCTATTGTGAACACTACATTGTGATTTTCTGTGATAAGATGTAATGTTGTGAATATTATATTTTGATTTGTTGTGAATGTTTGCCTTGATTTGTAATGAAATAAATGGAGTGTCCAATATTCTGTGTAATCTGAACCTTAAAAACTGTTCACAGTAGCATTCTTTTGGGAATCTGCTAGTGCATGGCATTATACCTCCTTAAGCAAAATTCAATGAGAGTAAGGTTGGGCCATTCCTTTTTACCTTCTTGCTCTTTGCGTTCATTGTAATAGTATTCTGTTGCTTCTTTTATATGAGATAATTTACCCTTATTTATCTCTCCCTTCCTCCTTCTCCCAATATGTTCCTCTCTCACATCTTAATTTAATTTCAAGATATTTTCCCTTCATATTCAACCCATCCTATGCCTTTGTCTATGTATACATATACACACATATGCACAAACTCACATATGTATTTATACAAACATACACCCTCCTATACATATATATGTACATATACATATGTACACATATATTCTGTTCAAGTATCTTCATATTGAGAAAAGCCACATGAGTTACAATTATAATTTTCCATGTAAGAATGTAAATAATTCAACTTTAATAAGTTCCTTATGATTTCTTTTTACTTTTTACCTTCCCATACTTCTCTTGCTTCTTGTAATTGGAAGTCAAATTTTCTGTTAAGCTATGATTTTTTTCATCCAGAATGCCTGAAAGTTATCTGTTCCATTGAATGAACATAATTTCTCCTGAACCATTACACTCAGTTTTGCTGGGTAGGTGATTCCAGCTGATTTGACCTCCGGAATATCCTATTATAAGCCTTTCCATCCCTTAACACAGAAGCTGCTAGATCTTGTTTTATCCTGATTGTGTTTCCACAATACTCAAATTATTCCTTCCTGGCCACTTGTGATATTTTCTCCTTGACCTGGGATCTCTGGAATTTGGCTATGATATTCCTAGGAGTTTTCTTGTGGGGATCATTTTTCAGGAGGTGTACAGTAAAGTCTTTCAGTTTCTATTTTGCCCCCTGATTCTAGAATATCAGGTCAATTTTCCTGGAGAATTTCTTGAAGGATGTTTTCTAGGTTCTTTTTCTGATAATGGCATTCAGGTAGTTCAATAATTTTTAAAGTATCTCTTCTGGATCTATTTTCCAGGTCAGAGGTTTTTCCAATGAGATATTTCACACTGTCTTCTATTTTTTTCATATGTTTGGATCTGTTTTATACTATCTTTATTTCTCATAATGTCATTAACTTCCAATTGCTCCAATCTAATTTTAAAGGAATTATTTTTTGTCAGTGAGTTTTGGAAATTCCTTTTCCATCTGGCAATTTTGGCTTTTTTAAGACAAATGATTGCATATAATGATTAATATACTTAGTGACTGATTGCTAGATAAGTGAATGATTACGTTAACCTATGATTGCCCCATGAGTGGAAGACTGACTACTGGCTTTTTGGAAGTCTTTTGCCATTTAAGTTAGTCTATTTTTTAAGGTGTTATTTCCTTCAGAATTTTTTGGGTCTTCTTTGCCTGGCTGTTGACTAACTTTTCAAGATTTTCTTGCATCATTCTCATTTCTCCTCCCAGTTTTTCCTTCACTTCTCTTCTTTGATTTTCAAAATCCTTCTTGAGCTCCTCCATGGCCTGTGATTAGTTCATATTTTTTTCGGAGCTTTTGATTCAGGATTTCTGACTTCATTGTCCTCCTCTGGTTCCATGCTTTGATCCTTTTCCTTCCAAAAAATGGATTGTATGGTCTGATTGCTCTTCCTTATCTTGGCAATTATTTGACTTTTGAGCTATTTGCCATGGTAGAACTCTGCTTTAAGAAAGAAAGGAACTTTGCTCCAAATTGCTAGGGTTTTTTCATTTGCCAGAGGTATTACTTAGGTGCCCTCAGTACAGCTCCCACAAGCCCGGGCTCACTGGCCACACACAAATGACCATGATCCAGATCTGGCAGATCAAAGCAAGAGCGATTACCCTCTGAATGGTTGCTCAGTCCCTGTAGGATTGTTAGGCCAGGAACTCTGAAAGCAGAACCTCCAGCCACTTCTCACCCTGGAGGCAGGGACCAGGCCATGCTGTTCCTTCGCGCTTACAGCAATGTTCCCAATTGACCTTTTATTTTCTTTTTGCCTTTCATGTGTTGAGAAGTCTGGAAGCTTCCACAGCTGGTTGTGATTCACTCTTCTGACATCTGCTCTGGTCTGTTGTAGTGCCATGCACAAGCAGCATCCCAAAAGAATGTTATCATGAACAGCTTTTAAGGTTCTGATTATACAGTGTAGTGAACATTCCATTTATTTAAGAACAAATCAAAGGAAAACATTCACAACAAATCAAGATACAATATACACTACATTAAATCTTATCATAGGAAATCACAATATAGTGTTCACAACAGCTTATTGTTAGTATGGCCTTGTAGTTTTAACCAAAGTGGTCATAGTATTTAGAACAAAGAACAAAAGAACAATCATCTGATATCCCTAAGGAGGTTTGTCTCCTTACTTAGTCATTCAGTTATCTGACAATACAATAGTCAGTCTTCCACTCATGGGTCAATCATAGTTTAACTTAATCATTCACTTATATAGCAATCAGTCACTAAGTATCATTAATCATTACATGCAATCATTAGGAAATTACATAAACCCTCCAACCCTTGGTCTCTAGTAAACTTCAATTTCATTACCACATTAAACATCCAAGAAGTGGCCTTTTCTTCATCTTGACTATGGGTAGTCTCTCAGTTTTCCTGGGTCCCCTTCCATGGTCCCAGCTCCTACCCAAATCTACAAAAAAGTCACCTGGATTCAGAGGCACACAGCTCCCAGGTCCTTCTCCACTCCTCTGGGCAGTTTGTGCTACACACTGAAATTCATAGGATTCACTACATCTCTAAACCTTCACAACTTCTGTTCCTGTAAACTCAAGGCTCAACTCAACCACAAACAAAAAGAGTGTTACCACCTCAGTCATGCTTCTTCAGTCCTCCAGCAGTTCGGCTTGCCCTAGGATCCAGAAGAAATCTGGTAGTAGCCACTTTGGCCTTCCAGCAGCAGTCCTGGCAGCAACTTCAGTCTTCACTAGATTCTGGTCTCAGGAAAACTCCATCTTAGTTCTCAGTCCAATAGCAGCCCAGCTTCCAGTTGCTGCCAAGAGAAACGCTCCCTCTCTCCCTCTCTCTGTCTCCCTCTCTCTCTCCTCCTCTCTCTCTGTCTCTCTGTCTCTCTGTCTCTGTCTCTGTCTCTGTCTCTCTCTTTCTTTCTCTCTCCATCTCTTTTTCTCTTCCTCTCTCTCTCTTTCGGTTCTATAGCTTTAAAATTTTTTTAGAGTCATTTTTTTTCACATGTTTTAGAGATGATTGAAGCTGGAACCCACGCCAAGTTTGTACTTTTTCTCCACCATCTTGGCTCCCTATCCTGGCATATCTTACCTTCAAAAACCTCCCTATTAAGGTCAAGGGCACCACTATCCTCTGCTTAACCATGCTCCCAAACTATTTGTCATCAATGACTCTTTACTTTCTCTTACCCTTCATATCCAATAGGTTGGTAAGGCCCATTAATTTCACATTTATAATATTTCTCTATGTCACCAGTTGTGCAGACTTTCATCATCTTATGTAGAGCTTATTGCTATAGCCTGGTAGTTGGTCTCACTGACACAAATTCCTCATGTACCAATCCATTCTTTACTCAGCTCTCAAAGTAATCATCCTAAAATATAGATCTGACTATATCACCCTCCTAGTCAGTGAACTTCTATGGCCCACTATGCTCTCCAGAATCAAAATCAAAATCCTCTGATTGTCCAAGTCTTTCACGCTTTACCATAGTTCTCCACTTTTCCATATTTTTTACCTTACTAACTTCTATATAGCCAGTCATCTAGTAGGCCAGACATCCTTGATGTTCCTTGAACACTTACTCTTTCAACTCTAAGTATTTTCAATGTCTATCCAGCTTGTTTGGAATGCTCACCCTCCTTAACTCAATCCTTGGCTCCTGTGGTATCTTTCAAGTCCCATTTAAAATCCTACCTTTTGCAAAAAAAATCCTTTCCCACATTCTCTCAATTCTAGGGCTTTCTGTCTGTTTATTATTTAATTTTATCTTAACTATACTATCTTTGTATTTAGTCCCAAATTAAAGTGTAAGTTTCTTGAGTGTAAACATTGTCTTTTTTTTTAATCCCCAGGGATTAGTATAGTGTTTAACATATAGCAGACAGTCATAAGTATTTATAGCCTGAATTACTGATATATCCCTTCAGGCAGAAAAATCATGTGCTGACCAGGTGGATGGGCCCCAGGGAAATGTAGTCCAGAGTTTCAAAGTAAGAACATTAGTCATTCCGGGTCAGGAATAGAAGAAATTACTTTGTAACTTATACAGCTGAGTAGTATTATAACATCCCAAAGTAAACTTCAGAAGTAGTTACTCATGGGAAGTTTGGCCAATATCTAAAGAACTTTTTTTTATTTGAGAATTTTTCTAGGATTCAACATCCATTAAAAAAAAGAAATGAACAATGTTCAAAATCATGCTGAAAATGGTAAGGCATTTAGCCTTTACTTCAGTATATATGACTGAAAAGGCAGAGAAGTATATGGAAAAGGAGAGGAAATATTAAAAAAAATTCACTAAAAGCAAAATAAAGCCATTCAAAGATAGAGGGTCAAAGAATATGTGCAAATATTTATAAAATAGGAATTGGTAAATATTTATAACTATATGGAAAAAATGTTCCAAATGATAGAGAAAATGCTAATCAAAACAACCCTAAGGATTCCCTTCATGCCCTCCAAATTTGGAATATGACAAACATTGCAGGAGTTGTGAAAAGATAGGCACACTAGCACATTGCTGATGAAACTATAAATTAGTATAATACTTTTGGAAAGTATTGTGTAATTATAAAAAATAAGTCTAAAATACACATCTATACCTTTTGAAACAGAGGTTTCATTAACTAGAAATATTAACCAATGAAGTTATTGATAATAAGAAAGTCATTTTATATAAAAAAAATTAGTAGTAATACTTTTTTGGTGATTGTTGTTGTAAAAAAGAACTGGAAGTAAAATAAGTGCACATCAACCAATTGATACTTCATTATCGATTGATAAAATACTTACTAAGTACCTAACATGTGCAAAGAACTATGTGAAACAACGAGGATACAAAAAGAGGCAAAAAATACTTCCTGCCCTCAAGGAGTTCCCAATCTAGTGAGGGAGATATAATGTGTACAAAAATATATGAACAAGCTATTTACAGAATAGGTAGGTGATAATTTATAGAAGAAAGACAATGGAATTAAGAGAGGTTAGCCAAAAATTCAAGAACATCAAAGGAACTAATGAAAAAAATGTAAAGGAAAAAGGTTTAGAATGACCAGATTTAACTATATTATAAAGCAGTAATTATCAAAACTCTCTGCCACTGGCTAATCAATAGAAAAGCAGATCAATGAAGTAAAGTAGACATACAATTTGCAGAAGCAAATAAACATAAACTTGTATTCAACAAGTGTAAAGGCAAGATTTGGGGGAAATCATTATATGGTAAAAAAAATGTTGAGAAAACAGGAAAGGAGTATGGCAGAAACTGGGCATAGATCAATATTTTATGTCATTTGTCAAGTTACAGTCCACATTGATACAAGACTTAGATAAAGGGGGCAGAGTCAAGATGGCCCTGTAGAAGCAGGGGAACTCTGCAGCTCCCCCCATAACCACCTCAAATATCTATAAAATATGACCCTAAACAAATTTTAGAGCTCCAGAACTTACAAAAGTACAGAGAAACAAGGCTTCCACTGAAGGCAGCATGGCAAGCAGACAGGAAGGGTTCATTGCAGAGTTCTGGGACCTGAAACCAGCCAGGCCTGACACCACAGCTTAGCCCTAAGGTAGCCAGGACAAGTTGTGACTGGAGCAATTGGGAGAATGCTGTGGCAGTTTTCAAAATTATCAACCCATAAGAGCCAAGGACAAAGTGAAAGGTCAGTGCAACTAGGCTAAATTTGGAGGAGAGAAGCAGCTCTGGCTGCCAGCCCCCAGGGCGAGAAAGAAGCAAAAGCAACCCCTGCAGCCTCCTCCACATGGACACTTCTAAGCTCTTGGCCTGCGGATTGCAAAGGGGCCAAGTGAACATACAGAGGCTAAGGGCTCTTCCCTTATCCTACCTGGACCAGGATCATGGTGTTTTCTTGGGTGGTGGTTCTGAGGTGTGTGACCAGTGAGCCAAAGCTGGTGGGGGCTGCATAGATAAGGGCCTGGTAATAGCTCTGGCAGCTGCAAAAACTCTAGCGATTTGGGACAAAGCTCTTCTCCCTGTTAGCAGAGATCTACTGTGGCTCAAAAATCAAGTTAATTGACTCCAACGTGAGCAGCCAAAAGAAACAAACCAAGCTCAGCAATGCAACTTTAGATTCCTTTCTTGGGAACAAAAAGGATCAAACTATGAAACAGGAGGAAGACAACATAGTCAGAACTCCCACACCAAAAGCTTGCAAGAAAAAATGTAAACTGTGAAGAGGGCATAGAGGAACTGAAGAAAGATTTTGATAACCAAATAAGAGAAGTGGAGGAAAAATTAGGAAGAGAAATGAGAATGATGCAAGAAAATCATGAAAAGAAAGTCAACAACTGAACTGAAGAAAATAACACCTTAAAAAATAGATTAACTCAAATGGCAAAAGAGGCCCAAAAAGCCAGTGAGGAGAAGAATACTTTAAAAAGTCAAACTTGGTAGATGGGAAAAGAATCTCAAAAACTCACTGAGGAGAATAATTCCTTTAAAATGAGAGTGGAGCCAATGGAAGCTCTTGACTTTATGAGAAATCAAGATACAATTAAACAGGTCCAAACAAATGAAAAAAATAGAAGGCAATGTGAAATATCTCCTTGAAAAAACCAGTGACCTGGAAAATAGATCCAGGAGAGATATTTTAAAAATTATTGGACTACCTGAAAGCC
>JAQQSU010019179.1:0-10320 GCA_028627135.1 Pseudochirops cupreus
ATATGTATATATATATATATATATATGTATATATATATATACACAATTATTATTATTATTATTATTGACTACATCCAACTGGAACTTGAGATACACAGGCACTGCAGTTGGGAGATCTATCCTGCCCTACCAAAAAGTGACATAGGAGAGAATAGACTGGGGGAGGGGGGAAACACTGGGATGGCTGTTTTGGGGTGGTGGGTGGGGGAAAGACGGGGAGAAAATATGTAACTCAAAAAAATTTAATAAAATAAGTTTATTATTTAAAAAAAAAAAGAAATCCAGTCAGGACAGGAACTGGAGATGTTATGAGAAAACATTCCAAGCATGGGCCAGTGAAGCAGCAGAGCATTGGGAAAGTATCATGGGACATAAGAGTGTGTAGAGAGGAGCAAAATGTAAAATTGGAAACATAGGAAAAGCTGAGGGCATGAAGGGATTTAACAGACAGAAAGGGTTTTCCATTTGATCCTGAAGGTAATAAGAAACCACTTGATGTTATTGTGTATGTTGGGGATGGGCAACAGGGAAAGTGGCAAGTCAGAACTGGGCTTTCAGAGGATCAGTTTGACAGCTGAGTTAAGAATGGATTTTATTTAGGAAGAGATTTGAGGCAGGGAATCTAATTCGACGGCTACTAAAATAACGTAGGTATGGATAATAAGAATGTGTAATAGGGAGGTGGTATTGTTAGTAGAGAGAACTTTTGGAGATGTGGCAAATGTAGAAATGATAAGGTTTGACTACAGATTAGATATATGGATTGAATGTGAGAGAAAAGTCAGGGATGTTCTAACATCTCTTCTATTGCATGTTTTCATGAGGTTGATTCCTATTTTCCTTTATAATGGTGCCAACTCATTTAATTTTTGGTATTCAAATGGTTTGTGGAAAAGATATTCACTATTCATGCTTTCAGGAAACTTTAGAATGAAACAAAGAAAGAAATATTTAATTACTTTATTTTTTTCATAAATTTTGTTATGAAGGAGTAAGGTCTGTGTTCACCTTTAATTTCTCAGTCCTGAAATGACTTCTTAGAATTTTTACTTAATTAAAGTAGAATTTACCACTACTGTAAAAGTTAAAAAAAAAATCTTTGCCCTTTGTCTGACATCTTTTAAGCCATATTGTTGATTATGAATATAAAGCAGGTTTTCATTCTGGCTCTGCCATCAAAATTCTATGTGACTCTAGGCAAAGCTATTAACCTTTCATATCTGAGATTCCTCATCTGTCAAATTGAACTGATAAGGACCGTCATTACCCCAACAGAATTTTACATGGATTAACTAGTTCTTTTTAAGACTTTGAACATCTTTGAATTGATTTATTTATTTTTTATTTGTTCCCACTGCAGTACTAGGCTGATCTCATCAATCCCATCACATATTTGATAATAGATATTTTTATATTAGATCTTAAATGTTGTATCTTGTTTTATTTTATATCGTACTTTAAGCATAAGACATTAAACATTAGGAGACTGAAAACTACTACACTTGGAAGAGGAAATGAGTGTTGAGAACTGTCAAATATATTCAGATCTTTGGCAAAATATTGCAAGTATTACTGGTTTTCACTGTGGAACAAACTGAGTTTTTTCCCCCTTTACAACTTCCTCTCTCCAAGACATTACAGAGGGAGAAGTGGCTACAATACAATCCCTAGATTACTGTACCAACTTGTCCATAGTTCTGGAATTGGTGACAGGAAGGCCTAGGTTGGAATACCTGCTCAAACATTACTATGTGACTCTGAGCAGGTCATATAACCTCACTCAGACTCAATTTCCTCATCTATAAAATAACACTAGAATCTCCTTGAGGTTATTGAGAGGATTAAATTAGATAATGGATGTGAAGTACTTTACAATGTTAAAGCATGCTAGAAATGAAAATTATTTTTTAATTTTTCCTAGGAAAAGAAAACAATGAGTCGGAGATATATAACAAACCTCTGATACCTGTGGCTTATATGGCAATAACAAGAACTCATATTTATATAGCAGTCAAAGGTTTATATAGCATGCAATATACATTACCTCATCTGATCAATATCAGAACCCTATGAAATATGTGCTAGTATTGCCATCATTATATAGAAGAGGAAACAGATGGAGAAAGGACAAGTTCTAGGTCGTATATCCAATAATTGTTTGAGATGAGATACAAACCCAGGTTCTCCAACTTTAAATTCAGGTGTAAATCTAACATGGTAGGTTAGGATTTAAGAATTCCTTTTAGATTTTTCTCAAAACATGATATATATATAGGATGCCCAAATAACTCTTCTCCTATCATAGAGAGAAGGTCCATATAGAGAAAAAAGAGGAGACTTAGGAAACCCTGTTTTAGGAACAACATATTCAATAACATAATTAACATGATTTAATTTTGTGGCAAGAAGGCATTCAGGGCAGTTTTATTGTTGTTGTTTTATTGTTTCAGACCTTTCATGACCCCATTTGGGGTTTTCTTGACAAAGATACTAGAATGGTTTGCCATTTCCTTCTGCAGCTCATTTTACAGATGAGAAACTGAAGTACACAGGGTTAAGTCACTTGCCCAGGGTCATACAAACTAGTAAGTATCTGAGGCCATATTTGAACTCATGAAAATGAGTCTTCCTGACTTTAGGCTAAACATTCTATCCATTGAACCACCTAACTACCCAGTTTTATACAGTGTCTGAATTATGAGTTTCATCAGTTCAGGACAGGAAGCTAATTCTATAAAGGCACATAGAAAAACTATAAATACTCTAATGAATCTTTATTTGTATCACAAGTCAAGTCAACAAGTATTTATTAAGTGCTTTCTAGGTAACAGGCATTATGTGAAACATTGGAGTTCCAAAGAAAGAAAAAAAACAGTTTCTAAGCTGATGGATATTACAGTCTAATGGAAGTGGGGCTACAACATGCAAACCACTATGTACAAATAACATATAAATAGGGTCAATAAGAGATAATTCAGAAGAAAGGCACAGATATTAAAGAAGACTAGGAAAGACTTACAGAATGTGGAATTTTATTTTATTTTTTTTTTATTATTATTCCCAATTTATTTATTTTTTAATTTTTTTTATTGATTTGTTTCTTTACTTTTAGTTTAAAAATTTCAGTTCCACAATCCCATGAGTTTCCAATTTTCTCACCTCCCTTCCCCTCCCCCCCATGGCAGCATGCAATCAAGTATAGGATCTGCAAATACTTTCACATTGGACATTAGTCTGGTTGTATAGAAGGGTTGTAATGGATGGAATGAACAATGGGAAAGAGGACACAAAACCAAACATGGAAAAGAAAGAGAGAATGTAGTTTGCTTCATTCTGCATTTAAACTCTGCTCTTTCTAGATCTTTCTCTGAATGTAGACATCGCCTTCCATCCTGAGTCTTTTAGAGTTGTCTTTTAAACTTGTGTTGCTGAGAAGAGTCCAGTTTTTCAAATTTGATTGTCACACATACATTATGTCTGTCATTGTGTACAAATTTCTCCTGGTTCTGCTCTTCTCACTTAGCATCAGTTTGTATAAGCCAGAATGTGGAATTTTAGATGAGACTTATAGAAAGCGCAGGGAGCCAGGAGGTAAAGGTGAGGAGGGAGGAAGTTCCAGGCCCATAAACCAGTCAATGAAACTGCATGGAGCCAAGGAGATGAAGTGATTTCTGTGAGCAACCGCAAGGAAGTCAATGCCACTGAATCATAGAATAACATGAAAGTAGTAAGTATAAGAAGACTAAAAAGATAAGAAGAGGCCAGATTTTGAAGGCCTTTAAAAGACAGAAGATTAGTATTTGCTCTCTAGGCAATAGGAAGTCACTGGAGTTGACTGAATTAGGGCTGTGACATGGTCAGACCTGGGCTTTAGGAGGATTACTTTGATAGGTGAATGGAAGACAGAATGGAATAGGGATCTACTAGGTCTGTTTCCAAAGATGATTAGGGAAAGAGGGGAAAAAGAACAACAGCTATATATTCTAAAATGTTTATAGCAGTTCACTTTGTGGTGGCAAAGAAATTGAATTTGCAGGGATATCCATCAAGTGGGGAAGGGCTGAAGAAGTTATGGTTTATGATTGTGATGGAATACTAATGTGCTGTAAGATATGATGAGCTCAATGATCTTAGAAAAAACATAGAAAGACTTCCACAAAATAATGAATAGTGAAATTAGCAGAACCAAGAGAACATTGTATATAGTAACAGCAGTATTTTTTTAAGAATGACTGATCAAAGAAGTCATTTTGACTCTTATAAATACCTAAATTAACTATAAAGGGTATCCGAAGAAAGATGCTATCTGCATCCAGAGGAAAAAAAAAACTGATAAATAGAAGCACGTATAAATAATTTTACATATATGTACCTTTTTGTGTCTAATAGTAGCCATCTCTGTAGTAGGGGAGAAGAAAAAAGCTAGGGGAAGTAGAAATGTACACGGTAACTTGGATGTGCACTTAAAATAAATAGCAAATATTAGCATAGTAGATTTTCAGTTTTATGTGAAATCATCTTTTTTGGTTGTTCAATGTTGTGGAAATGTTTTATTCCATAAATTAAAATAAATATTTTTTTTAAAGAAAAGGTGATGAAGGTAAAATCAGTAAATCTTGGCAAAAGATTTGATAAAGTGGGTAAAAGTCAGGATTGAAGGAGATGTAGGTAGTGAACCTTGTGACTAGGAAGAAGGTGGTACTCTTGACAGGAAGAGAAAAGTTAGAAAGAGGGGAGGGTATTTTGGAGAAAAATAACAAGTTTTGTTTTGGGCATTTTGGATTTGATATTTAAATGAGACATTTAGTTTAAGATATTTGATTGACAGTTGGATATGGAAGACTGAAGGTCAGCAGCAAGGTTAGGGTTGGATGACTGAATCTGATAATTATCTACATCAAAAGTATGATTGAATAGATTATAGTTGATAAAATTACCAAATGAAAAAGTATAGAGGAAAGAGTAAAAAGGGACCAAGACAGAGCATTGGAGGACACCCTTGCTTAGTAAAGATGTTCTGGATAAAGATCCAGCACTTAAAGGTAGGTAGGTAGGTAGTAGTAGTAGTAGTAGTAGTAGTAGTAATAGTAGTAGTAGTGGTAGTGGTAGTAGTAGTGGTAGTGGTAGTATAGTAGTAATAGTAGTAGTGGTGATGGTAGTGGTAGTGGTAGAGGTAGAGGTAGTGGTAGTGGTGGTGGTAGTAGTAGGAGTAGTAGTAGTAGTAGTAGGAGTAGTAGGAGTAGAAGTAGTAGTAGTAGCAGTAGCACCAGTACCAGTACCAGTACTAGTAGTAGTACTAGTGGTACAGTAGAATTTACATTGTACTTTAATGCTTGCAAAGCATTTTACATATATTATCTCATTTGATCATTATATAAGGTAGGAGAACCAGGAAAGAACAAAATCCGAAAAGCTTAGATGGAAGACAATATTAAGGAGATGAGCATGATCAACAAGGCCAAAAGCTGCAACTGAAACTACTCTCTCCAGTTACTGGTGAATGATGGGGATGGAAGCCAAAATGCAGAATTGAGAAGAGAGTGAAAAAAAAAAAGGAAGTGGGATCACCAATTGCAGACAAAAGGAGGAGGGATATTGAATGATAGCTAGTGGAAATTGATGGATAAAATAGGGCTTTTGAGAATGGGAGCAAATACACATGTTTGTAGGCAGGAAGGAAATAATGAGACAAGTAGAGAGTGAAGAGTAATGAGACTGGGATGGGTAAAGTAGAGGGACAGTGCTAGAGAAAATGGAGTGGAGTGGCTTCACTAGGATAGGTAGAAGGATTAGCCTTGTAAAGGAAAAAAGGTCACTTCTTCATTTGAGAAAAACAAAAGTAAAGGAGGAAACAGTGGTAGAATGTATCTGAGTGATATAAAATAAGGAAGACGTAAGAGATAGCTCTCATAGAATGACCTCATTTTTTTTCCAGTGAAATATGAGGAAATCTCAGGTGAGAGGTTGGAAAGAGGGGGAGTCATTGGCAGATTGAAGGGGGATAAAAAGGTTTGTAAAAGCCAATGTTATTACTGCAAATGCAGTAGTGAATAGATTAAGAAGATGACAGTTCAAATGAGAATATGTAAAATAAATTCGTAATGGATTCAATCATCATTGTTTTCTGATTTTTCACTTGTTTCATTCAGCAAAATATGAGTAGGAACAAAAGCAATAGATGGGATGAATAATCTTAGGCTGTAGGTTGACTGGACAGGATTGACAAAGAGGACAAAAGGCTACAAATAAGAGATTAGTATAAAGTTCAACTGGTTCACAAAAAGGTCAAGTAAAGAAGGATAATAGAGTCTTTTTTGGGATAATGGCCTGGGAAAGGCTGGAGGGTTAGAGGGACTCACTAGGGTACTGATGAGGTTAAATGGGGTTAAGAGTTGTAAGGTTGAGGGAAAAGGAGAACATCAAACACCTTATTATCAGATAAATGAATTTAAGAGTTCATAGCCACGGAGGTAGAAAACTTATAAATGATGGCAAGACAAAGATCATGGGAAATGGTCAGTTGAAGAACTGGAAAGTTAAGGTGTTTGAGAGCATATCAGTTGATATGTTGAAGTTCTCTAGTATGAATATAGCCTTTGAGGAGGAAAGACTGTGAGTCAGGTACTGAACTTATTCAGGAAAGAAGAGTGTTCTAGAAGTCATTAGATAGCAACTAGTAGATACTTGATTGGGTAATAAATATGGATTGAATGAGCATCAAAGCAGGAGGGACAGCCACTGGGAGATTGGCAGTGTAGGGAAAGACTAGAAATAGAAATACAGAGCCAAGAATCTTCCAACCCCACAACCTGAGAGTTGCCAGCAGTGGAAAGAGTGATGAGGGAAGCTGTGTCTTCAGGCAGGATGTGATTTTCAGTGAGTACAATGAGATGCAAGATGCAATGAGAAGAGATTAAAAACAAAAAGGTTTTCAGAGGAAAGTAAATTTGTTTCCTATGGAGCAGGCCCCCAGCAAGCTTGGTGGAAGTAGGGGTAGATCTTGGGTAGGATAATCATGGTGAGGAGGATGAGAAGAAGTGAATGGGATATCAGAGATAGGGAATAATATTTGTACAGTGACAGGGCTGTAGGGATGGTATGAAAAAATCTTTCTTTCTTTGTCAGGAGTATGCTAATAATTGAGGAATGATTGCAGACAGATTATCTTAACCCCAGGAGTATGGGTAGCAGATTTCAAGGTGTGGCACACTAGAAGGGAATATTATATTGAAGAGTGAAAAGTGAGACTGGACTTTCTCATGGTAGAAGTTTCATAAAGGGATTTACTGATCAATGAGGCTCAGGCAATGGTATACAGGTAGAAGTCAGGAAAGGGTTTGATGGAGTAGAGGGAGCTGGTATAGGGTTATGGCATTGTGTTCTAAAGGCAAAATCTTTGATAAAGTTTGTGCCCATGTTCACATAAATGGTTTTAAAAATTACTAATCACATTCTTTATAAAGTACCTGAGTAAGTTTTGTCAGAGGTATTGGTCTTTATTCTAAGAAATAATCTAAGCAAAGGATACTAAAGAGAATAAACATGTAGAAAACACAAAGACTATGATAATTAAAATGACAGGAATATGCAAATTGGATTAACATTTACATAATTATTATAACAATAGTTGACTAGTATATCTCCACAGTGAAGAAAGAACAATTAGTCAATTCACGAATTATGTTCCTGTTTATTTTTCTAGCACCAAATCTGACTTTAGATCATATTTATTGAAAAATGGTTATTTTAGGAACCATGCAGACTTGTGGTTGGGAGACGGGGGACTTTTTAATTGTATCACAAGTCATATATATGTAAGGACAGTCCTACATATGCAATTATATATAGCAGTTATTCTAGGAAGAAAACACTCAAAAAAGAATTTGTTTTCATTTTCTGTTTTAAAAAGATTGATATACAGTCAATGTCGGTAACACAACTTTTTATTTCCTTACATTTTTCAAATCTGAGGAAAAATAGTTAAGAAACCATTTGATTAAAATAAAGGGTAAAGCAAAGATGTTCATTATCATAATTATTATTCAATATTCTACTAGAAAAGCTGGCTATAGCAATAATACAATAAACATAAATTGATGGAATAAGCATAGGCAATGAAGAAACAAAACTATCACTCTTTGCAGATGATATGATGGTAAACTTAAAGAACCATAGAGAATCAACTAAAAAAAAACAAGTTAAAACAGTTAACAACTTTAGTAGAGTTGCAGGATATCAAATAAACTCACAGAAATCAACAGCATTTATGTTTTTTACTTTTTGGAGGGGGAAAGCCAGGGTAATTGTGGTTAAGTGACTTGCCCAAGGTCACAGCTAGTAAGTGTTAAGTGTCTGAGGCCACATTTGAACTCAGGTCCTCCTGACTCCAGGTACAGTGCTCTATTCACTGTACCACTTAGCCACCTCAGCATTTATATGATTTACCAACAAAGTCAAGCAGGAAGAGATAGAAGGAGAAATTTCATTTAAAATAACTATAGATCAGTGGTTCTCAACCTGTTGGTCATGATCCTTTTGGGGGATGAATGGGGTTGCCTAAGACCATCAGAAAACACATATTTCTGATGGTCTTAGGAACTGAGACATCACTCCTCTATCCGACTCCAGGTGGCTCCACCCACATGCAGATATGCCCACATAAGATTATTAAAGGGTTGTGGCATTAGGAAGGTTGAGAACCACTGCCACAGATGGTATAAAATATTTCGAAGTCTCCTTGCCAAGATAAATGCAAGTACTATATGAACACAATTACAAAATGCTTTTCAAATAGATAAAACAAGGATCTAAATAACTGAAGAAACATTAACTGTTCATGGGTAGACTGAGAAAGTAAAATGGATAATTTTGTAGAAACAAAACGAAGGCACCCACAATTAGAAGAAAAGCAGAAATCTTGGAGTGGGGTGGGATTATAGCAAGTATCTTTGATGATGACCTAATTTCTCATATATCTAAGAAACAGTCAAATTTATAAAAATAAGAGCTGTTTCCCAATTAATAAATGATCAAGGAATATAAACAGGTAGTTTTTAAAGAAAGAAATCAAAACTATCAATAGTCTAATAAAAAAAGGCTCTAAATCACTAATAATTAGAGAAATGCCAATTAAAACATCTCTGGACTACTACTTCACATCTATCAGATTGACTAAAATGTCATAAAAGGAAAATGACAAATGCTGGAAGTCATGTAAAAAAAATAGACACACTGACACACTGTCCAATCATTCTGAAGAATAATTTAGAACTATGCCTAAAGTGCTATAAAACTGTGATTACCCTTTGACCCAGCAATATAACTCCTCAGTCTGTGTCCCAAAGAGCAAAGAGAAAGAGAAATAGCCTATAGATATGTCAAAAAATAAGTATAATAGCTCTGTAGGGGCAACAAATTAGAAATTAAGGGGATACTCTTCAGTTGGGGAATGGTTAAATGGCCAAGGGAGAAAATTTTGTATTCAAAATAATAATTAAAAAAGAATGTTAAAAAAAAGAAGCATTTGATAAGCATCTTATCAAGAACAATGAGTAGTTAGTATCACACCTTGTGGGCATATTACATATGATGATAAAGGATGTTCTCAAACCAGACATTTATCTGAGCTTTATAAGTATGTAAAAATGGGGGCAGTACCTTTCCCAATTTCCTTTAACTTTTTAAAAGTATACTCTAAAGGTAAATTAATTTATAATAAAGGTTAACATCCCAAATTAAAGAGCAAATTTTTCATTAACATTTTAAGTCGCCCTTTGATTTTTTCATAGATGTGAAAAAGAAAGTTCAAGGAGGATTCACTTCCTTGCCCCAAAGGCCTTCTTATCACACCTGCTCACAAAAGTTTGATGTCAATAGATGAGTTCTAGACCTTGGAGGTTTTTCAAGCAGAAAACAATCTTTCCTAAATGTAGATAGCAAAGGTTTGTTTACACAGAGAAGAAATAAATCTAACAACAATAAGAGTATTTTCTATACTTAACCTCAGAGTGGTCTTGTGATTGATGAATCATTTAGAATAGGATAGTAAGTATATATAAAATTAGGTAGAAAGTTATGACTGTAAGATACCTTAGAGATCCTCAAGAACAGCAGTTCTCCAACTTGGTATTCTCAGGATCCCTTTAGAATCTTTAAAAAAATTAAAGATGTGAAACTGCTTTTGTTTTTGTGATTTGTATTTTTCTTTTTTTTCTTTTTAAATTTTTTTATTAATTTTTTTAAATTTTATTTTAGTTTGCATCATTCATTTCCACAAGATTTTGAGTTACATATTTTCTCCCCCTCTTTCCCCCTCCCACC
>JAQQSU010001918.1:0-14838 GCA_028627135.1 Pseudochirops cupreus
TCTTGCATCATTCTCATTTCTCTTCCCAATTTTTCTTTCACTTCTCTTACTTGATTTTCTTTCTTTCTTTTTTTGCTTTTTGTAGGGCAGTTGGGGTTAAGTGACTTGCCCAAGGTCACATGGCTAGTAAGTGTTAAGTGTATGAGGCCAAATTTGAACTCAGGTCCTCCTGACTTCAGGGCTATTGCTCTATTCACTGGACCACCTAGCCGCCCCTTACTTGATTTTCAAAATCCTTCTTAAACTCCTCCATGGTCTGTAACCAGTTTACATTTTTCTTGGAAGATTTTGGTATAGGAGTTATGACTGTGTTGCCTTCCTTCCATTCCATGCTTTGATCCTTTTTGACCCCAAAAAAGGTATCTAAAGTTGGATGGCTGTGCTTGCTTTGCTTCCTTTGCTTGCTCATGTTGCCAATCAATTACTTGACTTTTGAGCTCTTTGCCATGGTAGAATTCTGCTTCCAGGAATGAAAGCTTTGTCCCAAATCACTGGGATTTTTGCAGCTGCTGAACCTATTAGGAGGGTGCCATCTGTACAGCCCCCACCAGCTTTCAGCCATGTACTTTTAGACCACTCTTTTCTTAGGGTGGCATATGGTACATCCTCCCATCCTGGAATAGCCATGTCTTCTTCTAAACCCCTTCTGTTTCTGCCTAAAGGTTTGATATTTCATGATCCTGTTTGTGATGCTAAAGATAGTACCAATGCCATATTTACAGTGCTGACTATTACTATAAATATTCCCATACAGTATTCGATTGCAAAATATAACAGATTTTCCATATAGAGGACAGAACCAAAACATTTATTCAGACACCAGAAAACCAAATCCCAACACCAGGAAACTGAATACATCAGAGCAGTAAGGAAGTTAATAAGGCATTACAACACAGAGAGCCACAGCATCCTTTATAGCCTTCTCACAAACCAATATAAAATCAGTATCTCCTCACAAACCTAACTCTTTGACTAAGTGTTCTCTCTCTCCCATAGTCTCTCTAGCTCTGAATCCTTGCTTCCTGGGGGCTCTGTTCCACCCTTCAAGAAAATCTCCCCACCTCAGGCGCCATGTGAACACATTCAGCTACTTAGGGGGTAGAGTATATTTTCAAATTAGGGGACTTCCTCAAATGCCCTGAGGCCTGTCAAGGGGATAGGGAAGATCTCCAAATTTCTACTACCATTACAACTTGTGAGGCTATTTCTTGCAATATGCCTTCTTTGTCTGTTGCCCTGTAAAACAAGAGGGTATAACAGCAGTCATGGCAGCACAACTGAGGACTGCTGCTGTGAATAATTTTAAGGGCATATATATATATATATATATATATGTATGTATATATATATGTATATATATATATGTATGTATTTATGAGAGAAAGAGGTATGCACACACCCCCACATATCTGTGTGTGTACGTGTGTGTGTGTGTGTGTGTGTGTGTGTGTGTGTGTGTGCAATGTACCACACTCAGTATGTCATATGGCACATAGCAAATATCATTTAATTCTGTAGCATTTCCCAAAATACTTTTTTTACACAATCATGGGTTCCCAGGGTAGGGTCTTCCCTAGCACAATATTACAGCATATATAATTGCATCCTCAAAATCAGGGGGTCCCAGGATAGAGTCTTCCCTAGCATGATGCATTCTTAAGGGGTAGCACCCCTAGGTCACAGTAAGAAAAATCTCTTTAATCAATACCAAATGTCCAAGTAAAGTACTCTTTCATCTTAACTCAGGGTTGACTTCCAAATTCCAAACCTAACTCCTTGCCTAGGTGTTCTCTCTCTCCCACAGTCTTTCAAGCTCTGCTTTCAGTAGTAAAGAACATCTTGCAGTTCATCAGAGAATTCTTTTGGGTCAGGTAGACCTTCTGCTGGGAAGCACATAAACTCTGTGTTCTCCTCGTATCATTGGCTCTGTAATGAACAGAGTATTGACTACAGCCCCATCTCTTTATTCTCACCCCTCACTATCCCACCAACTACACTGGCCGCAGTAAGTAGCAACCAATGTAGGGGTTTCAGGACTGCTGAAATGGGCCTGCATGAAATCCAAGGAACAACAGATTTCTTTCAAGGTAAGAGGAAGGCTCTAAGAAGAGTGATCATTGGCGCACTTAGTTTTCATTTTACAAAATCAGAGCTCACAGAGATGTAGTATGGGAGGAGACTTAGTGAAGGGCTTAAAAAATGAAGGAAAAGAACTGAAAATATTACAACTTAGAGTAGTAAGAACGGGATCACAGTTAAGAAACACATTGAAAAAATTTCTAAAAACATTTTATCAGGCGGCCCCATGGTTCCCCAGTGGCTCTCATATCAGAGGACTTTACTGGAAAGCTGTACGGAAGGCATTAGTTAACTACTTTAAGGAGAATGAACAGGAGTGTGACTCCAGTTCAATATTCGCAAGTTATAATGTCATTAAAGTGTGCCTAGCAGACAAAACAGATCTTACAGAAATATCAAGTGTCATGGGAGATAGTGAAGACAGTGATCAGTAAGGGACTTCACCATCTGAATTTGTGGGAGAAAAACATTTAGAAACTACCAAACCTCCTAGCATCGCTCCACGTCCATCCTATAATCCTACATGGGGAACTGAAAATCCTGGGCAGCCTAATGGCAGTCAGAGTTATATATATCTTTTCAAAAACTTATCAAAGAGGAAGGATAGACATTATGAGAAATGGGACTTAAAGGCTGCAATTTGTTAGCATACGCTGTTATAATAGATGGCCAGGGCACTAAGACATGTCAAAAATTAAATATAAAAGATCTTAAGGATATAAAAAAGGCTGTACAGGAATACGGGGCAACCACTTCTTATACGGTATCATTATTGGAAAATCTGGCAGCCTCAGCTTTGACACCATATGACTGGAGGCAAACAGCTGAAATATGCCTAGCCCCAGGGGATTACTTACAATGGGAGACCAATTATAAGGTAAAGTGTCATAGCAAACAATAGGAGCTTATGCTGTCACAGGGACGGTGCCCAGTCTTTTCATGCTTTTGGGTGATGGACCTAATTCATTACCTAACATACAAATGGGCTATACAATGGTCATATGTAGTCATATTCAAGAGTGTGCACGACAAGCATGAGAAGACATAATTAGTTCTGGTCAAGCAGGAAAAAATTTTACAAACATCATGCAGGGACCTGAAGAATCATTTCCTGCTTCTGTGGCCAAATTACAACAAGGGGCTGAGCATACATTAGGAAGGACTGTGGGATTTGAAGAGTTTGTAAGACAAATAGCTAGAAGAAATTGCAACTTAGATCATAAGAAAGATTTAGCACTTCCTGCTGATGCCTCCTTGGATCAATTAATTCAAAAATCTATGGAGGTAAAGTTTATGGTCTTTCAGGCACAAATTATAGCAGAAGCCCAAGCTCCAGCCAACAGACAAAACAAGAATTGTTATAAATGTGGTAAAGTGGGTCATTTCAAAAGGGAATGTCAAGAGGGTGGCAGTAATGGTGGATTATGACCAAAAACAAAATGCCCTAGATGTCATAAAGGCTTTCATTGGGTTTAAGAAAGTCTATTTAGAAATTTGGGAAACAGCCTCAAGGGCCAAGTCCCGGGCCCACAAAGAACAACGGAGACTTGTGTTCAGTTAGGTACTCCCAAAATTCAGGAGAGTAAGCCAATTTGGATCCCTCCTCCTCTGAAGTAACTGCTGTTATCTTTCAACCTGAGGTTACATCTGTAAATATTTATCCTGGCCAGCAGAGAAAAGTGCTTTTTAGAAGCTCTTCTCTGGCCATGGGGGTACTTTCATTAATCTCAGAAGGAGAATACATGGATATACAATTCACTCCAACCTATGTGGAACAAAAGGACTGGGAAGATTATAATAAGATTAAAATTGGGATTTATTTTCTCCAGTTAGATTTTGAACCTCTTTATCTATTTCACACATTTTACTTTTTAAGGAATTGCTTTCTTCAGTGAAATGTTTTTCTATTTTCACAATCATAATTTTAAAAGAATTGGTCAGTCTTCTCCCTCTCTAATTGTGTTTAAAGTCCTTCTTGAGCTCTTCCAAGAAAGTTTTCTGGGCTTGAGAGCAGTTCATATTCCCTTTTTAGGCTTCAGCTGTGGGTGTAGAGTCAATGCTCTCTCCTTCTGAATTTGGTTCTTTATGCTCACAATAGGATTCTAAAGCCTTTGTCTTTTCAATCTGTTTTTCTCCCATTTTAAGGCACAGTCTTAGCCATGTCCCTCCTCTGGGACTCCCAAGTCTTCATTTGGTTCCACTATTTTAGGATTTTACTGGGGGGCAATAATCTCTGGGTTTTCAGGGTCAGTGGGGGGATTAGTGCAGCTAGGGTTCACTCCACTATCCTGGTCCCTGGAAGTTCAGGTAGGTGATTTTTAAATTTCCAGACTGTGGGTTGATAGTCCCAGGAGTAGCTGCTGTCACTGCCACGGGCCCTGTGTTTGTCTCTTACACAGCTCCTATTGATGCCCAGTCCTGTGGTGATAGGCCTGGGTACAACCCCAGTGGTTGGTGGCTCAGCTTTCCCCAGCCTCTGCCTTCATGCACTGCATCCACCTGGTGCACATGGGGTTGCCTCTGAGTGCTGACTAAAATTTCTTTTCCATCAGATGTTCTCTGCTTTTACATATAATACAGTAACCTGTTAGTAAAACCTAGCCTTTTTTACAGTTCTTTCTTGGTTTTATTAGTATTCCTAGCCAACATCTTTCAAAATCTCTAGGTTCTCCTTGTTGTAACCTCTGTTCTCAGAGACCGAGTTCACATCCAAGTTCAGGCCCTTGCTAGCTGTGTGACCCTGGGATAGTCCCCTTACCCTCGTGTCCACATCTAATGGCATCTATTCCCCCCCCCTCCCCCTTGTTCTGAGGACAAGATGAAATAGTCTCTGTGAAGCACTTGGCCCTGGAACACAGGAAGCGCCAAGTAAATGCTGGAGTTTAGGGTTTAGGGGTGCTCGAGAACCCAAATGCCAACACCCCAGCCCGCCAAAGGAGCTCGGCTGGTGTCTTCTCTCGCCAAAGTAAAGCAAAGCGTGTTAAAGATTCGCCGTCATGGGCCAACTCTGACGGAGGCTGAGCCCATGTGACTCTTGTATGACAAGCAGGCCACCATAACGGGGCGCAGACTGAGTCTGCACTGGATCAATCTCGGACCTTCCTGGAGGCCTGTGATACACAGCAGGGTTGCGGGGAGGAGGCAAGGAGAGGGGCGGAGAGGGCCGGACTCCGAGGCAGGAAGAGCCGGGAGGGGCGAGACAGGTAGGAAGGTAGAAACACATTCCAGGTGGAGGAGGGGCCTACGACCAGGTATGTGCAGTAGGCGTCTGAGACTGCAGACTACAATTCCCAGGAGGACGTGCGCGCCGTCTTACACCTCATTTCCACTTTCTGTCCTCTCTTCCTCTTCTGTGCTTGCTGCTGGCGTCTTTCCATTCTTGGTCCTGAGCTCCGGCGTGAGGGAGGTTAAAGACCTGCCGAGAGCGGGACCAGGCCCGGGCGGAGGCCGGCATCGGGGGTGCGGCTGGTTCGGGGTCCGGGGGCTGGTTGCGGAGCTCAGCGAGAAGGAGAGGAGCGTCCGCCAGAGGAGGAAGGGAACCCCGGAGCGTTTCCAGGGGTCTGGGGGCGGCCCATGGAGGGAGCCGGAGGAGGTGCAGGCGGAGGGAGGGTCTGGGAGCGGGCTCTAATCCTCCTTCGGTCCCGGACGCATCCTGTGACCCCGGTCAGGCCCTGACCCTCCAGGCTTCGGTCTTGCCCCCGTGCCCAGAGTGCGAGAGCAGGCGCTCCCGGTGTGTCCATCTGGTCACAGGTCGGGCCTTCCCTACGGCCTCCTGACCTGCCGACATCCTTCGGGGCACCCCCACTTCCGGGAAGCCTTGCCCGATGCTGCCCCCATGGTCTGGGGTCTGTTCTCCAGTGTTGTCTCTAAAGAGATCTCGCCCCCCTCCCAAGGAGAGAAATGACTGTTTCCTTCTGCCTCCCTGCCCCCCCAGGGCAGAAGCGGCCTTCCACATCCTCTACAGAGCGGCTCCCTCTCCTCACGCCCCCCCTTTCCTCCGTAGCTCTGCCCCCCAGGTGAGAGCCCAGAGGAGGAGGAGGGGATGGCTGCAGTGCTGAGGCCTCAGCTCCGACAGGTGAGCGTCGTGGGTGGGAGGCTTTCTTTGTCCTGTGGTATAATGCTAGAAATTGTGCACATCTGGAAGTCATAGACGCGCGCCACACACACACACACACACACACACACACACACACACACACACACACACACCCCCTCTTAGAAGGATTTTGGTGTTTTTTCTTTAACTTTTGAGCCCCAAATTCTTTTCCTCCTTCCACTCCTTTCCCCACCCATTGAGAAGACTAAGAAGAGGATGCCCATTGTGCAGGTGAAGCACTGCAACTGGGAACCCCAAAAGGCCCGTGTACAAGGCAATGTCTTGAAATGAATTCTTGCACTCAAACCTTGTAGTCGAACAACAAGCTTTATTGTAAGTCCAAGAAGAATTTTGCCATACCTTCTGCCCCACCCATGTGGAGGGGGAAGTGGGAGTACTAGAAAATAGATATTTGATAAGGGTGGCTCTCTTTCCTTAGAATCCCTTTTCATATGGATATTTCTCCCTCCTGTTAGTCTGATAAGCCATATCTTTCTGTCTAATGTATAGTAAGGCTTTAAGACTCAAGTTCTTGATTCATATGAGCTTTTTGGGTAAATGCTATGTTAAGGTGAATTAAAATAGACAGTTAAGAGGCCACCAAGTACAAAGTAATGATGACTAGATTCTGTGTGTCCGAAGGCTTGCATTTGAGATTTAGCAATCATTTTTAATAACCAATTGAAACATAACTAAGGAGAATAAAAATGTTTTTAATTGCCATTAATTGAGGATGAATAAGAAAAGAAGTAGGACAGTATGGAAAAAGTAGTGGAGAGACAGCAAAACCTGAAAGAGATTATTCTGGTGATAAACATACAAAAAGATATTAAAAGCCTAGCTTGGAAGCAAGATCAGAGATTAGTGAAGACCATGTTTCAAGGCTGATGGAATGATGGTGATAAGAAGGGATACCGTTGAGAAATCTATACAAGTTAAATCTTCCTTGGCCTCAGTTTTCTCATTGAAGAATGATGAACTTGGACCTAGGAATGAGAGCCCATAAATTGTCAGTAGGAAGTGGATGCCAGAAGTAAAAGGAGAGATAATCTGGTGGAATTATCATTTTTTACTTTGTAGCTTCTAAATTTCCCCATCATTTTCTTCACCAGTCTTGATGTTTGTGAGTGTTCTGACCCAGATAAGTAGATGCAGTGCTATGCACCAAATCTCTAAAAGCTCCACACTCCTTTTCTGTTCTTCTCTTGCCAGCTGTGTGTTGGCTCAATTATTCCTCCATTTTAGCAACAACTGTTCTTGCACCAAGAAGTTCTCTGATCTGTTGACATTGGTCTTCTGGTAGTCATTTTGCTTTGGGGCCATGCCTTTTCTTGAAGGAGAATATTTAGTTTGGAGAGGATAAGTCTGTGATTAGTCCATCAATTTGCACCACGCATTACATTCATCATTCTCACATCCTGTCCATCTCTTCATTGCCTTATTTCACCACAGTCCTTTCTAGAAAAGGACTTCACTCCTTCACCCGCTACATTTAAACCCCCTTTATACCAAAGAAGTAGTTGCATAAAAATACCAGTGACAGTGATTTTACCTGATAGTTCATAAAAAAATTCTCTGCTAGGGGTCTCTATCTTCTCTCCTATCAGAAGTGGTATCTTTTAATTTTTATTTTCAATTTAAGGAATAAAACATGCATTTCCATAACAAAATATAACAAAAAGATGATTATATGTGATACTACATATCTCCTGTGCACTACTTGCTCTTCCTTTCGAAATACAGTAAAATTATCACTTAAATTTCTTTTTTCTTTCCATCTCCCTTCCACCTTAGAGATGGATGCCATTAGATTCAGATAGAGGTGTGTGTGTGTGTGTGTGTGTGTGTGTGTGTAATTGTTCTATACATACTTCATTTGCTTTTTCTCTGGATACAAATAACTTCTTCATGTGTCCTTCACAGTTAATTCAGATATTTGTAATAGTTAAAATAACTGATTTGCTCAAAGTTGTTCTAAAAACAGTATTGCTGTTAAAATATTCTCTTGGTTCTACCCATTTTTTGGTCTTAACTGTTTCATGTCTTTCTATGTTTTTCTGAGATTATATAGCTCATCATTTCGTATAACATAGTATATTCCATCACATTAACATACCTCAACTTGTTCAACCATTCTCCAATTGATGGGCATCCCTACAATTTCCACTTCTTTACTACCAGAAAGAGCTGCTATAAACATGCTAGAACATATAGTTTCTTTTCCTTTTTCCCTAATCATCTTTGAAGATAGACAATGTAGTGGTATTGGGTCAAAGATGGGCAGTTTAATAACTCTTTGGATATAAATCCAGATTGGTCTCCAAAATGGTTGGATCATTTTATGATTGTACCGATAAGGAAATAGCATCCCAATTTTTCCACCTCTCCTCCAACATTTGTCACTTTTCCCTTCTATTGTTTTAGCCAGTCTGGGAGGTGTAAAATGGTATCTCAAGTTTGTTTTTAATTGACATTTTCCTAATCAGCAATGATTTAGAGCTTTTTTTTTTCCCCTTTTTTTGTCGGGGGGAGGTAGGGCAATTGGGGTTAAGTGACTTGCTCAAGGTCACATGGCTAGTTTCATGTTAAGTGTCTGAGCCTGGATTTGAACTCAGGTTCTCCTTACTCCAGGGCTGTGGCTCTATTCACTATGCCACCTTGCTGTCCCCAGATTTAGAGCATTTTTGATCCTACCTGATCAAAGTGTATTATTCTTGTGATAAGTTGCTGTGGTCTTTTTGGAAATATTTTATTTAAAATTTTTCCTTCTATATTCATGAGGGAAATTGGTCTATAATTTTCTTTCTCCATTTTGTCTCTTCCCAGTTTAGGTATCAGTACCATATTTGTGTCATAAAATGAATTTAGTAGGACTCCTCCAGTTTTCCCAAATAGTATATAAAGTATTGGAATCAATTGTTCTTTAAATGTTTGATAGAATTCACTAGTAAATCCATCTGACACTAGAGATTTTTCCCTAGGGAGTTCTTTGATGGCTTGTTCAATTTCTTTTATTGAGATGGGGTTATTTAAGTAATTTACTTCCCCTTCAGTTAATTTGGGCAATTTATATTTTTGTAAATATTCATCCATTTCACTAAGATTGTCAATTTTATGTGTGTACAATTGGGCAAGATAATTCCTAATTATTGTTTTAATTTCCTCTTCATTGGAGATAGATTCACCCTTTTCATTTTTGATACTTGTAATTTTGTTTTCTTTTTTTTTTTATCATATTGACTAAAGGTCTATCAATTTTATTGTTTTTTTTCCCATAATACCAACTCTTAGTTTTATTTATTAATTTAATAGTTTTCTTAATTTCAATTTTATTAATCTCTCCTTTGGTTTTCATTATTTCTAATTTAGTTTTTAATTGAGGATTTTCTGTTTGTTCTTTTTCTAGCTTTTTCAGTTGCATGCCTAATTTATTGACCTCCAATTTTCTCTATTTTATTCATGTATGCTTTCTGGGATATAAAACTTCCCCTAAGAACTGCCTTTGCTGCATCCCACAAGTTTTGGTATAGTGTCTCATTATTGTCGTTCTCTTGAATGGATTACTGATTGTTTCTATAATTTCTCGTTTGACCCACTCATTCTTTAGGATTAAATTAGTTAGTTTCCAATTAGTTTTTAGTCTGTCTTTCCATGGCCTTTTATTGCATATTATTTTTATTGCATCATGATCTGAGAAGGATGCATTTAATATTTCTGCCTTTCTGCACTGAATTGTAAGGTTTTTATGCCCTAGTACATGGTCAGTTTTTGTGTATGTGCCATGTACCACTGAGAAGAAGGTATATTCCATTTTATACCCATTCAGTTTTCTCTGGAGATCTATCATATCTAGCCTCTATAAAATTATGTTCGCCTCCTTAACTTCTTTCTTGTTTATTTTGAGATTAGATTTATGAAGTTCAGAGAGGGGGAGATTTAGGTCCCCCACTAGTATAGTTTGCTGTCTGTTTTTTCTAATTCCCTGAACTTCTCTAGAAATTTGGATGCTATAACGCTCGGTGCATATATGTTAAGTAATGATATTGCTTCATTTTTGATGGTGCCTTTTAGCAGTATATAATTTCATTCCTTATCTTTTAATTAGATCTAGTTTTGCTTTTTTTAATCTGAGATAAGGATTGCTACTTCTGCTTTTTTTACTTTGGCTGAAGCATAATGTGTTCTTCTCCAGCCTTTTTCTTTACCCTGTGTGTATCCCCTTGTTTCAGATGTGTTTCTTATAGACAGCATATTGTAGGCTTGTGTTTTTTTAATCCATTCTATTTTATGGGAGAGTTCATCCCATTCACATTCACAGTTATGATTGCTATCTATGTCTTTCCCTCCATCCTATTCCCTCACCTGTTTGTTTTTATTTCCTCCTTCTCCCTTCCCCTCCTTAAGAGTTTTCCTTTTGACCACCACTTCCTCAGTATTCCCTCCCTGTGTCCCCCTCTCTTTACCTACCCTTTCCCCTTACTACTATTTCCCTCCCTTCTAACCACCTACCCTTTCCCTCCCCTTACCCCTCCTACTGCCTGTAGGGCACAGTAGATTTTTATTCCTAATGGAATATGTTATTCCCTCCTGGAACCCAAACTGGTGAGAGTAAATTTAATACAGTGCTCTTCTCCCTCCCTCCTTTCCCTCTGTTATAATGAGTTTTTCTGTCTCATGTTAGAATCCTAAACTTAATTGATTATGTTGATCCCTCCTTGAACCAGAACCAATGAGAATAAAGCTCATATGATGTTCATCTCCTTTTTCTCTAATGTAGTATGTTTTTAGTGCCTCTTCATGTGGCATAATTTACCCTTTTCTACCTCATCCTTTACTTTTCTCCTATTACGGTCCCTTTGTACCCCTTAATGAGGTTTTTTATCATCAGATTAGTTGATTTATATCCCCACCCTCTATCTATGTATATCCCTTTTAAATGTCGCTATTATTATATAAATTTCAGTATTGACAGGTATCAGCTTCTCATATAGGGATGTAACCCCCAGTTTAAAATCACAAGTTATGTTCATGGTGTGTGTGTGTGTGTGTGTGTGTGTGTGTGTGTGTGTGTGTGTGTTTTCCTTGTTTTTTATATCTCTCTTGCGTCTTGTATTTGGAGATCAAAGTTTCCATTGAGCTCTAGCTTTTTGTAATGGTAATGGAACTTAAAGATCCCCTTGTATGGCTTGGGTTTTGGGTTAAGTGTTAAAACCCAGAGCTTGTGAATCCCACAAATGGGATGGACTTGTTAATGTGATGAGAGGGGGCTGAACAGGGAGGAGGTGGTGCCATGTATAGGGAGAGGCCAGAAGAACTTCTGGGAGCGAGCATCTGGAGGCTGTTGATACTGCTAGAGAGAGAGATGAGAACTGAGGACTGAACTGGGAGGAAGCATGACTGTGGTGCTGGTACTTGGTCTGTCTGTTTTGATGTTACTTTGTCAGATTAGTCTGCTGATTGATGGAGGACGTTGCTGCTTTTGCAGAAGTCCTGGGACTTTGCTGTTGATTCAGAAGCCCTGAAAGAGGATTTTCTTGTTGTATGTTTACACAAATCCTGGAGGAGGGCCTGGTTGATGTTTTCAGGGGTCTAGGGACTGTACTGATGATTTGTGCTAATTCCTCAGACCTTGTTGTTGGGTCTAGGTTGATTTCACAGGCAGAGAGTGAATTGATGAGCAATGTGTGTCTGTGTTGTCTTTGTTAAACCTTGTCTTCCCAGGAACAGAAACTGCTGAGAACTTGCCTGGGATCAAGATGAAGAGAAGACCCTTCCTTGGGTGTTGAATGCTGTGACAATATTGTAACCTAGTTGTTACCTAGGGGTGGATGGCCTTTGTGTTTTGTGATGGACCAAATGAATGTACTTTATGATTGAAAACTAATCTCCAATTGAGAGAACCCGGTGGTGGAGTACTTCGACTTTTGTACTTTGTGATTGAAATTCTGGATTTTGGCTACTATCTTTCTTGCAGTTTTCAATTTGGGATCTCTTTCAGGAGGAGCCCAGTGAATTCTTTCAATAACTATTTTACTCTCTGATTCTAGGACCTCAAGACAGTTTTCTTTGACAGTCTCTTGGAGGAGGATATCCAGGCTGTTTTTTTCATCATGGCTTTCCTGTAGACCATTAATTCTTTGGTTATCTCTCCTGGATCTGTTCTCTAGCTCAGTTGTTTTTCCAATGAGATATTTTACACTTTCTTCTACTTTTTCAATCTTTATGTTTTGTTAGACTGCCTCTTGATGTATCATAGAGTCCATAGCTTCGATTTGACTGATTCTAATTTTTAGTGAATTATTTTCTTCAGTTAGTTTTCAAAACTCCTTTTGTAGGGAGACATTTTCTCCAATTAGATTATTTATCTGATACCTCTCTGATTTGGCTTTTAAAATCTTTTTTGAGCTCCTCTAAGAATGCCTCTTGGGTTTGAGATCAGTTCATGTTTCCTTCTGTGGTGTCTGGTGTGAGTGTAGAGTCCATGTTGTCCTCTGAATTTGTTTGTTCTTGATTGCTGTAATAGAATTGTATCATTCTTGATTCCACAGTTTTCTTCTTGCCCATTGTGATTGCCTATGTCTTGACTACAAGAGTGGATTTCTGCTTCTGGGTTACAGAGGGCTGTGACCCACACTTCTCACTGGGAGCTAGGGGCTTGGTTGTTGACATTGTGTTCTGTAGTCTCTGGGTATCAGTTGGAGGCCAGGGCTCTCATTGTTTCCCCTGAGTTACCCTGAGGCTCACAGAGTAACGTGTGGGGGATGAGTGCTCTGGCCACTTCAGGTTTCTGCCTCTGTGCCCCTGGGGTACAGCTCAGGCAGGCTCAGTAGCTGGTGGCTGGCAGGGATGGTGTCTGCAGAGTCCCCTGGTGGTGCCAAGGCACACCTGAGCTTCTGTTGTTAGCTTTTGCTAGCTCAGCCCCCCTGGCTTTGGGATCTCCTCCTGGTCAGCTGAGGTGTGACTTGTCGGGACTCCTCAGCCCTTCACTTCAGGCTTGGCACAGCTTCAGTCACACCATTCTTCTAGGACTTCCAAGCCTGAGGCTGTTTCCACTGTTTCAGGATTTTAAATGGGGCGGTTGCATTAATCTCAGGGGTTTTCAGAGTCAGGGAGGGGAATTAAAGCAGCTGAGGTTTACCCTGCCATCTTGGCTCCCAGAAGTTCAGGTAGGTGATTTTGTTTAGACATCTGGGCTGCAGGCCGATAACCCCAGGAGAAGCTGCTGCCATGGGCCCAGCCTTTTCTCTTGCCTAGCTTCAACCAATCCTCTGTCCTACTGTGGGACGTCTGGGAATCACCCTTGGACTGGGTGGATCTGCTGGTTGGGGATTGCTCTCACTCTGCAGTGATCTGCTCTCAGGTCAGCGCTGGTGCAGCTCCGCCCCCCCCCCTGCGCCCCATGCTCTGCTGTCCCCCTGCCCAGACCTACTTGGGAGCTTTCCTGGCCTGGGAATCTGCCATGCTCTATCTCCCAATGGATTCTGTCACTCTAAAATCCATTCAGATTCACTTTTTAGAGGTTAGTGACAGAATTCATGGAAGGAGCTGAGAAAAGTTCCTGCTTCCATTCCACCACCTTGGCTCTGCTCTCATCAACTACTTTATTTTCATTGTTGATTTCAGCTAATGGAAAAGGAATTGGACATATTGCTGCTTCAGCTCAGAGGGTACAAGTAGGAGCCATGGGTGCACACTGTAAAAAAAAACAACAACAACACAAAAGAACTCCACACATTTAAAATTAGTGTTATTGTAAGCATTTACAACACTAAGCGTTGAATAAGCACCTATACTGTACCAGGCTCTGTGCTAAGTGCTAAGAATACAAAGGATGGTACTAATGGTTCCTGCCCCTAAGGAACTTACAAGGTAATCCAAGAGGAATACTTTCCTAAGAATTTTTATTCATTTAAGTTTTAATTTATGAAATAAAACAAGGATTTCTAAAACGGGATTAAAAAGATGAGTGCATGTGAAGTTGCAAATATGTTCAATTTACTGTTCCTTTTAAATACCTAATAAAATTATCCTGTAAATTTCTTTCCCCCCCTGTCCTTGCCCCACAACCCTTGAGATATTTACCATTACATAGAAATGTGTGTTTCTGTGTATGTCTGTGTGTGTGTGTAAAATCATTCTATACATCTATCAGTTCTTTCTGGTTAAGGAATTCTTAAATGCCCATGTTTACCAGACACTGTACTAGGATACAAATAAATAAATGAAACAGTTCCTTATGGCAAGTGAAAGATGAAACAGCTGAGGAAACAAAGGTTCAATCTTTTAAGCGTATCAATTTTATATTAAGCAAGGCATGAGAGTTGCAAAAAAACCTGGGCTAGGTTCTTTTTTTTTAAAACTTTTATTTATTTTAGTTTACATCATTCATTTCCACAAGATTTTGAGTTACAAATTTTCTCCCCATCTTTCCCCTACCCACCACCAAAAAGCAGCCATCCCAGTGTATCCCCCCCTCCCCCAATCTCTTGCCTCCTATGTCCTCCCCCATCACCCCTCTGACTTTCCAGTAGGGCAGGATGGATCTCCCCTCCCTCCCACACAGTGCCTGTGTATCTTAAGTTCCAGTTGGATGTAGTTAATAGTAATAATTAGTGTGTGTGTGTGTGTGTGTGTGTGTGTATATATATATACATACACATATT
>JAQQSU010019180.1:0-10320 GCA_028627135.1 Pseudochirops cupreus
TAGACAGAAGGCACAGAATTAATTAAATAGGAAGAGATGATATTTAAAAGGTGAAATTGAGAGGTGGGAGAGGAATATAATGAGAGGAGACAGGGAGAGACAGAATCGGGTAATTATCTCATATAGAAGAAGCAAGGGATAACTGTTACAATGGAGAAGAATAGGAAGGCAAAAGGGAATGGGTCAACCTTACTCTGATTGAATTTGGCTTAGGGAGGGAATGACATATACTCTAAATTGGGTATCTTGCCCTACAGGAGAGAAGGGGGGAAGGGGTTGAGAGGGGGAATTATGGAGGGTAGGGTAGGGTGGACGGAATGTTAGTTAGAAGCACATACTTTTGTAAAGGAACAGCATCAAAGTAGAGAATAGAACAAATGGGGGGCAGGATAGGATGGAGGGAAATATAGTCAGTCTTTCACAACATGTTTATTGTGGAGATGTTTTGCATAACTACACATATACAGCCTGTATTGAATTGCTTTTCTTCTCAGTGGGGGTGGGGGGCAAGGGAGGAAGGGAAAGAATCAAGAATTTAAAGTTTTAAAATCAAATGTTTAAAAAAATATATTGTATATATATATATATACATATATATATATTAAAAATTATTATTATTATTATGTACATGCAGCTGGGAAATAAGATATACAGGCACTGGGGTAGGGAGATCCATTTTGTCCTAACAGAAAGTCAGAGGGGTGATGGGGGAGGATATAAGAGAGAGCATATTGAGGGAGGGGGCATACAGTGGGAGTGCTATTTTGGGGTGGTGGGTAGGGGAAAGATGGGGAGAAAATTTGTAACTCCAAATCTTGTGGAAATGAATGATGTAAACTAAAAATAAACAAAAGTTATTTAAAAAAAAAAGAAAAGACCCCTCCTTGGATACTTAGTGCTGACTGAGATCATGATTTACTGTGGCCTAGGGTGGGAGAACTTTGCACTCTATACCTTGTACTTCTTAAGGATGATTGAGTTAAGGATGATTGGAAACTAATCTTCAATCAAGAAGAAAGAAGACTTTTTGACTGAGAGTTAAGACAATGTGACCTAGGGGTGGAGAACTTCGACCTTTGTATTTTGTGTCCCTCAAGGAGGATTGAGTTAAGGACTTACTGAATGATATCTTTTGCATAAAACTATGTGGTCACTTTGGTGAAAACTATGTGGCCACTTTAGTGATCAGTTGTTATGTTATACCGTTGTGAATACTGTATTTTGGTTTCTGTGAATGTTTTGCTTTAGTTTACTACTGAATAAATAGAGAGTTCACTATACTATGTGATAATAACCTTAAAGCTGTTCACAGCAGCAGTCCTCTGGAAAGCTGCTCATGCTTGGCTTTACAAATCCAGCCTCAGATGCTTAGTAGCTGTGTGACTCTGGATAAGCCACTTAACCCCATTTATCTCAGTTTCCTCATTTGTAAAATGAAGTGGAGGAAATGGCAAATCACTCCAGTATCTTAGCCAAGAAAATTCCAAATGGGGTCAAGAAGAGTTAGACAGGACTGAACAAAGCTTTTGTTATTTACTTCAAGGGGCTGTTAGCAATGATAACAATAACAGTAACAAAAGCAATAATATAAATATTATCTCATTTGATCCCTTACAACAACCCAGAAATGTAGGGGTTATTGTTACCCTAACTTTACAAATGAAGAAACCGAGGCTGAGTGAGTTTTGGTGACTTGTCAGGATCCCATAGCTACTTGTATCTGAAGCTGTATTTGAACTTACCCTACAGACTGCTGAACCAGAATCCAGGTCCAGCCATCTCTAGGGTACCATATTATACAAACATGAGTTAGGGGTTCCAAAATTCATGAAGCTTCATATATATCTATATCTATATCTATATATCTATATATATCTATATATCTATATCTATATCTATAGATATAGATATATATATATACATACATGTATATACATACATACATACATACATACATATATATATATATATATATATACATATATCACTATGGTACAATGGAAAGATGGATGAAAGTGAAGTCAGAAGTCTTACATTCACATCCACAGCTCTATCACTCTCTGTGGATTCCTTGAGCAACCATTATTCATCCTTTCTGATCTTGTTTTCTCACCTAGAAAATAGGCAGTGACCTGGCACAGTGGATAAAATGCTGAACTTGGGGTTAAGAAGACCTGAGTTTGAGTCCTGCCTCAGATGCCTGGACAAAGCAGTTAAATTCTCTCAGCATCAGTTTTCTCATCTGTAAAATAAGAATAATTTTAGTAGTAGGTTGTCATGAAGATCCAGTAAGATAACATATATAAAACATTTGGCAAACCTTAAAACTCTATATAAATGTGAACTAGGGGTGGAGCCAAGATGGTGGAGTAAAAGCAGGAACTTGCTTGAGCTCCTGCACCAACCACCTCAAATACCTGTAAAAAAAATGACTCTAAACAAATTTTAAAGCTACAGCACCCACAAAGTGACAGAGAGAAACAAATGCCTCAATGAAGGCAGCCTGGCAGGCCGACAGGAAGGGTCTATTGCACTGGGTTAGGAGCAAAGCACAGTCTCATGTGAGCTGTAAGGGCCTAGACTGAGGGTGGCCCTGACCAGTGTCACAGACTGGCCAGGGCAGACTGCAGGAGAGTGAATCACCTGCAGCTGTGATGGTTTCCAGACTTCTCAACCCATAAATGCCAAAGAGAAAGTAAAAGGTCAGTGGGGAACTCTATTGGAACCAAGTGAAGGAAGAGCACAGTCTGGCCCCTTGTATTGGTAATGGAATTTGGAGATGCCCCTGTATTGGCTTGGTTTTTGGGTTGGTGTTAAAACCCAGAGCTTGTGAATCCTACTTGTGGGATGGACTTGTTGACGTGAAAAGAGAGGGCTGAACTGGGAGGAGCCGTGAATTGGGAAAGAGGCCCAAGCCTAGAGAAGGCCAGAAGGACTTTGAGAGAGCAGTATCCAGTTTGTGGAGCCTGAGACGCTGAGAGAAAGACTACTGAGAGTCTGTTGGAACTGCCCAGGACTTTTGGGAACTGCCACCTGGAACTGCCAAGAACTAAGGAGGCATGGCTGTGATGCTGGTATTTTGTCTGTTTTGATGTTGTTTTGCCAGATTTACCTGATGGTGAAGGACAGTGCTGCTGTTGTAGAAGTCCTGGAATCTGGCTGTTGGTTCAGAAGCCCTGAAGGAGGATTTTCTTGTGGTACCTGCACAGAAATTCTGGAAGAGGGCCTTGCTGATGTTTACAGGGGTTCTGGGACTGTTCTACAGCCAGAGAGTGACTTGATGAGGACATTGGCTATGGCTTTGTTGAGCCTTGTTTCCCCAGGAACTGAGATTGCTGAGGGCTTGCCTCGAGTGAAGATGAAAGAAGGACCTTTCCTTGGGTATTCAAAGCTGAGCTTAACTTTGTTGTAACTTAAGGGTGGATGGCCTTTTGTGCTCTCCTGCCCCTTTTGAGATTCAGGGGTGGGAAGCCTTTGAGTTCTTTGTGCTCTGTGATTGACCAAATGAATGTGCTTTGTTTATGGTTGGAGACTAATCCCCATTTGGGAAGAGACTTTTGACTGACTAAATGAATGTAGTGTCTAGGGGTGGAGTAGTACCTGGATTGAATTGAGAACTTACTTGCTAAAGGAACAAATTATACTGTATTTTGACTTTCTCTGTTCTGTGAATGTTTGCTGAATAAATGGGGTTTACTATGCTGGTAATCAGAACCTTGGAAGTTGCCTTTGCTTGGCATTATACACCTGTCCCCAGGGTGAGAAGTGGTGGAGCCGTGGCTGATGCAGTTGCTGCTATGTGGCTGCCTCCAGAATTCCTGGCCTCAGATTGTAGGGGGACCAAGCAATCATTCAGAGGGTAATTGCTCTTGCTTTGATCTGCCTGGATCTGGCTCTCAGTCTTGGGTGGTGGTCCTGGGGTGAGGAATACTAGTGTGCCAGAGCTTGTGGTGGTTGTAGAGAGGGCACCCTCCTCATAGCTCTGAAAACAGCTCTGGAAACAACTGTGAAAACCCCAATAATTTGGAACACAGCTCCCTCCACTCTGGAAGCAGAGTTCTATTGTGGCAAATAGCTCAAAAGTCAAGTAATTGGCTGGCAAGATGAGCAAATGGAGAGCACAATCAGACCATAGAATCATTTTCTGGGGACAAAAAGGATCAAAACATAGAATCAGAAGAAGACAACAAAGTCAAAACTGCTGCATCTAAAGCTTCCAAGAAAAATATGAATTGGTCGCAGGCCATGGAGGAGTTCAAGAAGGATTTTGAAAATCAAGTTAAGAGAAGTGGAGGAAAAAATTGGGAGAGAAATGAGAGTGATGCAAGAAAATCATGAAAAGTGAGTCAACGGCCTGACTGAAGAAAATAACACCTTAAAAAATAGACTAACTCAAATGGCAAAAGAGGCCCAAAAAGCCAATGAGGAGAAGAATGCTTTAAGAAGCCAAATTGGCCAGACGGAAAAGGAATTTCAAAAACTCACTGAAGAGAATAATTCCTTCAAAATTAGATTGGAGCAAATGGAAGCTAATGACTTTATGAGAAATCAAGATATTATAAAACAGATCCAAACAAATGAAAATGTAGAAAGCAATGTGAAATATCTCATTGGAAAAACCATCAACCTGGAAAATAGATCTAGGGGAGACAATTTTAAAATTATATTGGACTACCTGAAAGCTATGATTAAAAAAAAGTGCCTAGGAATCATCCTTCAAGAAATTCTCAAGGAAAATTGCCCTGATATTCTAGAACCAGAGAGCAAATAGAAATGGAAAGAATTCACCAATTGCCTCTTGAAAAAGATCCCAAAAAGAAGTCTCCTAGGAATATTACAGACAAATCCTAGAGTTCCCAGGTCAAGGAGAAAATATTATAAGCAGTCAGGAAGTAACAATTTTAGCATTGTGGAAACACAATCAGGATAACACAAGATCTAGCAGCTTTTACATTAAGGGATTAAAGGGCGTGGAATATAATATTCTGGATGTCAAAGGAGCTAGGATTAAAACCAAGAATCACCTACCCAGCAAAACTGAGTATAATGCTTCAGGGGAAAATATGGTACTTCAATGAAATAGAGGAATTTCAAACATTCTTGATGAAAAAACCAGAGTTGAATAGAAAATTTGACTTTCAAATACAAGAAGCAAGAGAAGCATAGGAAGGTGAACAGGAAAAAGGAATCATAAGGAACTTATTAAAACTGAACTATTTACATTCCTATATGGAAAAATGATAATTGTAACTCATAAGACTTTTCTCAATATGAGGATATTTGAAGGGAATATATATGTATATATTTATATATGTATACATTCATATATATGTATGTATAGGAGGGTGTGTCTGTGTATATGAATATATATGTATATATTTATATATGTATACATTCATATATATGTATGTATAGGAGGGTGTGTCTGTGTATATGTGTGTGTGTGTATATATGTGTGTATATGTATATATATAGACAGTGGGCACAGGATGAGGTGAATATAAAAAGATGATATCTAAAAAATAAAATTAGGAGGTGAGAGAGGAATATATTGGGAGAAGGAGAAAGGGAGAGAGAGAATAGGGTAAATTGTCTCATATAAAAGAGACAAAAGAAAACTGTTACAATGGAGGGGAAGAGCAGGAAGGTGAAAGGGAATGGGTCAACCTTATTCTCATTGAATTTTACTTAAGGAGGGAATAACATACACACTCAATTGGGTATCTTACCCTACAGGAAAGTAGGGGGTAAGGGGATAAGAGGGGGGATGATAGAAGGGAGGGCAGATTAGGGGAGAGGGTAGTTAGAAAGCAAACACTTTTGAAAAAGGATAGGATCAAAGGAGAAAATAGAATAAGTGGGGGGGTGGGGTAGGATGGAGGGAAATATAGTTAGTCTCTCACAATAAAACTACTATGGAAACATTTTGTGTAACTACACATATACAACCTATATTGAATTGCTCGTCTTTGCAGTAGGGGTGAGTGAGGAAGGAAGAAGGGAAAGAATCTGGAAATCAAAGTTTTAAAAACAAATGTTAAAAAAATTGTTTTTTACATGCAATTGGGAAATAAGATATACAGGCACTGGGGTATAGAAATCCATCTTGCCCTACCAGAAATTTAGGGGAGGGGTAGAAGAGGATATCAGAGAGAGCAGATAGGCAGAAAGGGAATTCAGTAGGCTTGCTGTCTTGGGGTAGGGGTAGGGCAAAGACAGGGAGAAAATTTATAACTCAAAATCTTGTAGAAATGAATGTTGAAAACTAAAAATAAATAAATAAATTTTAAAAATTAAAAAAAAATGTGAACTGTTATTGAAGTGAAGAAAACCATGCTAGTACTAATAACTTGGTAGGATTCTTGTGAAGATCAAATGAAATATGAAAGCTATTTCATAAGTTTCTCTGCAAATGTAAACTGTGTCTGCATTTAATCCCCTGAAGTTAAATGAGTTGATTAAGGTCATACACACAAGAAAATGTCAAGGCTTCAGGGAGAGGATAGGTCATTGCTTCCTCCCAAGTCATACCCTTCTACTCTGACACTCCTCTCAGAAGACACTGCTCTGTGTCCTTGAACTGTGTTGTGTTGTAGACTCAAGTGGGATTGCCTTGAACCATAATTCTCCAGATATAATACTCCATCTTCCCAATTTAAAATAACTCCTTGTTAATGTAGGATTTATCAACCTGTTTTAATCATAGATATATATCATCCAAGATCTGTCAGGCATCTTTAGTGGTTATTTGTTTCACCCCCTAAACTTTAGGCAGGCTCTTCATAAGCCATCCAAGTCATTCAAGCCATCCATTTAACAACTCAAACAGGCAAGCAGGGGTGGGGAACCTACAGCGTCAAGGCCACCTGTGGCCTTCTAAGTCCTTGAGTGTGGCCTTTTGACAAAGTTCAAGTTTTACAGAGCAAAATCTTTTATTAAGGGTATTTGTTCTATGAAGTTCGGATTCAAAGGGTTGTACTTGAGGACCTAGAAGGCCACATGTAGCCTCAAGGCTGCAGGTTCCCTACCCCTGCACAAGACCATCGAAAGGCTGCAGAAACTTAGGGCTGTAAGCTTTGATATCATCTAGTCCAGACACTTCATTTTGCAGAGGAAGATGCTGAGGCAGACTGAGTTGAGTCCTTTCCCAAAGTTACCTAGGGAACAAGTAGTAGAGTTAGGGTTTAATCCGAAATCTTCCACCTCTAAAGTTCATGCTCTTGTTGCTGCCTCATAAGACCTGGAATAATAAAGATTTCCAGCTTCACACAGGCACAAATGACATCTCACTCATTTTTGTATCTCTCGTTGTCTAATGCAGGGCCTTGTACATAATGGGTTTAGGTATATAGAAGAAGGGAGGAAGAGAGGAAGGAAAATAGAAGGGAGGGGAAACATTTTAGAGTCTGAGATACAGCCCTGGAAGGGATTTTGGAGGCCTATCAAGCCCAACCTTCTCATTTTGTAGTTGAAGGAAAGGAGAGAATGAGAGAGAGGAGGGAGAGAGGGAAAGAAATAGGCAGAGATAGACAGATGCAGAGAAAGATGAAGATAGATACCCAGACACGGGGAGGGAGAGACACACAGAGATCGAGAGAGATAGAGAGAGACGGAAGGAAGGAAGGAAGGAAGGAAAGGAGGAAGGAAGGAAAGAAGGAAAGAATGGAGAGAGAACATTGGAAGGGTGTAAGGTTCAGCTCCACAGCAACTGAATAATCCCTGCATATAAATCCCCACAATCAGGTTCTGTAAACTGGAACTTTGCCTTACTGAAAATGGAATGTGCTTTGCATTGTGAGAAACTTGTCAAAGATGTGACCTCTGGTAAAAGATAGACTTGAAAGCAAAAGCCCATTGGTCAAACCAAAAATACATTTCGAGGCAATACAATTATCAAACTGTATATGTGAATCGTTGGGTAAATAAACAAAGACTTGCTCTTAACCTCAACCCTGAAATTCTGCTCTCTCAGTGGCTAACTTGCCCACCACAGAACAGAGCCTTACAGAAACAGAAACTGGTATTATTGACAAGCCTGTTCTCCCAGAAATAAGAAGACATTGAACCCCTAGGCTTGGAGAGAACAGGCTGTAAGAACATTGTATTGTGGCTTTCCCCCACTTTGCAGCTTATAGAAATTTTGCAGAGCTGGAGACCTTTCTTGATTACTGCGTAGCTGGGAATAAAGTTGGCAATGCTGGGTAAGATTCTCAGGGTCTACCCTGGGATATCAGAAAATTGGTGAGAACACTTGGTTCCTCTTTTCTTCCCTGTGTACAGAAAGAATCTAGGTTTCAACCAATGGAAAAAAAAAAAGAAAAAAAAGAAAAAAAAGAATCTGGGTTTCTAGTGTTTTCCCCAATGCAAAAGAAAAATTCAGCTTATTTGTTTAGACTCATTATTCCCAAAGTTATAGCTACAAGCCTCACTGCAAGGGAAGTGTGGGGGGGGGGGTGGAGAAGTGGGGGGGAGGGCAACAAAGGAGGTGGAGATGGAATGATTCCAAGGTTTGAGTGAACAGGTAATCTGAGAGTGAGAACAAGTGTTGAACACCACCCTTCCTTCAATAGCCAATCATGACGCTTTTCCCCCAAACGGTTACACTTGACTTTTACTCCTTACTTGTCCCACCCCCTTCCCACTGCAAATGTAAGCTCCCAGCATGTGTCAGCCCCAAGAAAGCAGGCTGTTTTATTAAAAATAGGTCATGGGTTTAAAGGAAATAGTCCTTTTTTATGACCTACTTCAAGGCTAGCCTTCTAGGAGCAGATCAGGCTAAAACTTGTGTGAAGAGTCATAGCCTACAACTTTACTAGAGACACTTTCATCTTTGGTTCCTTCAGACTCTGGCTCCTGCTAAAATGCAATGATTATTTTAAGAGAGAGAACATTTAAACCTGTTATCAGTCATTTTCACCTTAGTGCAGAGGACGACTTTAAGTACTCTTTGGAGAATGAGCAGGGACCATCAGAGAACTTATACTTAGAGTCTTGGAGTGAAAGAAGAGAAATATTGTCAGAAAGGAGAAAGAAGGGCTAAGAACAAGGAGGCTAAGTGTATTTTACTTACAGCACAATTTTGCCTAGGCTGAGCCTTGACCTTCTTTTACAATTTTTTTTTCTTTTTCTCTCTGTGTTGGGCTCCAGGTATGCCCTGAATTCATGTGGAGAAGTATCACAAGGAAGGATAGGGACAGAGATGCTGAGAAAGTGAAATCCATTAGTATGGAAAGGAGAAAATGAACATTTTGAAGTGTGCTGGAAACATAGGACCTTAGGGTCTCTTGAGATTCTTACATTTTAATATTAATTCTTATTTCAGCTCTGTTTTCCAGGACTGGTTGCTTTCTTGCTCAAATCTGTAAACAAAGAAGATCCCTTGGGGTGAAATTTGAAATCATACACGTTTTATGATCCTATACAAGGCAGCCAATATCCTGCAACGTATGAAGGGGCAAGATTGCAGTCTGGCATTTTAGTGTTCAAATTATATAGAGTGCTGCTTTGAAACTATAGCATTTCAGAAATCCATAACAAATGGTTTGTGATTTAATAACTCTAGTTTTCAAATGGAACATGAGTAATCTCAGTGATTACACAAAACTGCCTTGCTGTTAACCTTGATTTATTGGCAACAAAAGCAATTACATCCTCTTGGTATTACAAATGTTACCAGACACACTCTTGATATTTATGAAGCAAAATCTTTACCATAGACCAAAAGGGAAAAGCCCGTTTTTGTACAAGTAGTCAACTGGTGTGATACTTAGTCATAGCACTGAATGACAGGAAAGGAGGTGCTGACCCTTGACTCTGCTATGAATACTTAGCTGAGCTAAGGCAGAAGAATTGTGGGATTGCAGTTGTTGTTGGGCCCATACTCCTTAGTGTCTGGGTGGACCATCTTTTGGACTACTACATCTCGCCATTTGGGTTATAAAATATGGCTGCTTTGTCCACTGAACAAAGGTAACAAAGTCTATTAGCAGCAGCTGCCATGTTAACTCCATGAATCAAATACTGGGCCCAATGTCTATAGTTCTTGGTAACAGGTGTCCCAATGGACAACGCAGCTTTTGTTCCTGGCAATGAAGCTTTCTGAGGACTTTGTAAAAATCCTCTCTCCTTTTTATTTTATATTATTAATTGCATTACATTATATTACATTAATATTATATTATGTCATTATATTATGTCATTTTGTATTATGTCATTTTATATTGTCATTTTATATTATGTTATATTATATTATATTATGTTATGTTATATTATATTATACTATGTTATATTATATTATGTTATGTTACATTATGTTATATT
>JAQQSU010019181.1:0-10320 GCA_028627135.1 Pseudochirops cupreus
TAAATGGAGACTGAAGCAAAACACGCTTTTGTTCTCTTTCATGTCTGGTTTTGCTTTTTTTTTTCTTTTCCCAGTGGTCACTCATTGGTTACAACCGTTCTATATAACCAAACTATTGTACAATGTGAAAGTATTTGCAGATCCTATACATGATTGCACGCCACCAGGGGGGGGAGGGGAGAAAATCTGAAACTCAAGTGATTGTGGAACTGAATCTTGTAAACTAAAAGTAAATAAACAAGTCATTTAAAAGAAAAAAAAAGAAATCTTCGTTCTCAGGTTCCCTGTAAAATGTTCTTTCCCTTCCTTTTGTACCTTCTTCTAAACTCTTTCTGGAAGCCAGTTCTGCTTCCTACACCTTTCCCTAGGTCACTAGCCCTTAATATAAGATTATCTCTCTCATCTATGCCCTGTATAGATATTTGCCTGGACCAACAGGTTCTTGAGAAATTGTTTTCCCACCTGATCACCATTTATTCTCTCCTCTATGACTGGCCTACTTTCTAGTCTTTAAGCAGCATCCTCCTATGGCCACATCCTAGAAGTTGAATACTTCTCAAGGCCGAGGGTTTCTTAGTGTGTGAAGCATCATAAGTGAGAAAAATATTATTGGATTTCCTTAAAGTAGAATAAGGAAAAACAAATGTGTAAAATTAAACAGTTATAAGAATTTGAAGTTTAACTAAACAAATTAATCTTTCATTTGACTTCTGTGGGCCTTAATGTCTTCATCTGTAAAATAAAAGACTGGACTGTTTGAAGTCTACAGACTGCTATAAATGTAAATCTATGATTCTATAAGCCTGAATTTTACCTAAGTTTGTATTCCTCTAAATCCTACATTGTAGGCTAAGAATATAACCAAATCCCCAATATCATACTTCTTTAGTATTTGAAACTTTAATGTGGTGGTTCTCAATGCATGAAGGGATAGAAACCAGGAGCTAGAGAAAAGAAACGGCTTGGAGATGCAAAGAACATGGTAAAAGATGATGTCTTCATGAAATACATAGATTTTTAAAAAGTAAAGATCTTTTACTTGTCAATGTTTTATGGACTTGTAATGGCAAGCAAAGACGTACTTAGTGCCTTGTTTCAGCTATTTAATCATTTAGCACCTTGTGTTAGCTCAAGTTTATTTTAAGCCTTTCCCCTTTGTTAAGAAACAGAACTTGTGAACTCCATAGTTGGAGGAACTTGCCAATGCAACAGGAAGGGGTGGAACAGAGAGGAGCTAATGACTATATATATGGAGAAGCCCAAGCTGGGAAAGAGCAGAATTGGGAAGGATATCTTTGTGGTGACCAGACACTCTGTTTGTCTGTTCTGTTTGTGTTGATTTTTGTTTCTGATACTTTGTTCAGAAGCCCTGGGGCCTTACTGGAAGCCCTGAAAGAGAATTTTCTTTTTGTCTGTTTACAGGAGTCCTGGAGGAGGGTTTCAGAGGTCCTGGGACTTCACTGATGATTTGTATTAACCTCTTGGACCTTGTTTGTGGGTCTGATTTCACAGGCATCTAGTGAATTGATGACAGTGCTGGCAATGTGCATGAATGTTGTTTTAGCTGTGTTAAGTTTTGTCTTCCCAGAAACAGAAACTGTGAAGGACTTGAGGTGGACTGGACAGTGTGAGCTTCAATATGGAATGGGAACTAGATGAGGAATTGGACAAGGAGCTGGACAAGGAGCTGAGAGCTGCCTACCTTCGAATCCAGATGACAGTTGGGTAGATTCAGGCAGGAGCTGGACCCATGGAAGAAGAACCATGGAATTTGGGAGCCAGCCTCAAATCAATATGAAAAGACCTCTCGTTGGGTGCTTAATGCTGACTGAGAAGATCATGATTTACTGTGGCCTAGGGGTGGGAGAACTTTGTACTCTATATGTTGTACCTCTTAAGGATAATTGGAGACTAACCTCCAGTTAAGAAGAAAGAAAACTTTTTGACTGAGAGATTAAGACAATGTGACCTAAGGGTGGAGAACTTTGACCTTTGCACTCTCTATCCATTATGCCACACTGTCTTTTATTTTGTTCATACTCGGAAATTATAATTATTTATTTTGTCTTCTTAATATTCTTATTTCTAATTGAAAAAAAATTTGCTGGGACATGCACTATATTATTGTTCTATGAAAAAGGAAAATCCAACTAGTTCTCTCATGTAAACCATTCTCAGATACCATCATTTATCTATTGTGAACTATTTGGATTTCCATCTTAATGCCTAGGAACATGTAATCTCTCTTGGCAGCCTTATAAACTCAAATCTATAAAGTGACAGTAAATAATACATAACTGAAAAACTAAGGCTGAAGAATGGAGGAAAAACATAGTGAAGAAGAAGAAAAAAATGAAAAGACTATATCCTCTCTGTTTTATTGAAATAATATAATTTTGGGTTATTACGAACCTTAGAGATCTAGTCCAGTTCCCTCATTTTATGAATCAGGAAACTACAGGACAGAAAAGCAAGGTGACTTTAGTAAGTAGCAACAACTATGATTTGAATATGTTTCTTTGTAGTGGCAACCACACTGGAATATCCAGGATGGGTGCTAGCATAGGTTCTCAGATTAGCTTTACTAGGAAAGCTAACTATTTAAAGGGTCAACAATATTTTTAATTACATTCACTAGTTTAGGGGAAAAGTAAGCACCCTGAATTTCAGAGAAAATATAAGCAGAGAAATAAAGACCAACAGAAAGGGCTATGACTGCCTGAATCAGCTATACACCTTACATGTATCCCTGGATGGAAAGAGTCTTTACATCTGAGCAGTCAGGGATCTCTGAACATATGACCACTCAGAATCTTGCCCAGGGAATCACAAGATCCGTTTCATAAGTGAGTGCCAGAAGCAAAACACCAACTCAGAGTATATTTATATTTCTCAGAGCCTGAAGGTATCAAAACCCTGTTGACTCAGTGCCTAATTAGAAATTAGCAAAAGGTGTGAAAGCCTTCCTACAAGGGACCTCCCCTAAGCAAGCTTCCCTTAATGGGCTCCAAGTGAGACCTATTAATGGGCAGGGAAGATCTTAAATCTCATTAATATTACATTTTTCTGTTTCCGGAACAATGTTCTTTCTACTACATCACACTGACTCTCCTATTGTCTGACCAGCAAGTCATCTGTAAAATGGTGGCAGGAAGAAGGAATAATTAGACTAGGTGATATTAATTCTTTCAATTCTAATGGTAACATGACAAGAACTGTGTATAAACAGTGTGGTGTAATGGATAGAGGGTTAGCCTTGAATCTATGAAAACTTGGGTTTAAGTCCTGCTTGTGACACATATACTGGCTCTGTAACCATGGTCATGTCACTTAACCTACCAAAAGTGCGAAACTCCTGCTTTCTGAATCACATTAAAATGTACTTGGGAAAGGTTTGACAAAATAAATAAAAATGAATTAAAATAGATAATTTTAATATGTGTTTTTTTTAAGGGAATATGCTATCCAAAGGAATTTCTTTCTATTTGAGTCTGACACTACTACTAGGCAGGTCTGTCAGATTATAAATTGCATGCAAAGTGTGAATCTATACTGGTAGAGGGAGTTTCTATACCAAGGAATTCCTTCTACCAATAAAATCATAGATCTGGTCACTACTCTTATATATACTTTATCCTTATTCTCAAATGGAGAAGAGTCATACACAAAGGGGATGCATGGAGGAATTGTGATTTGCTTCACTAGAGAGAGCTCCCAAACTGATAAGATCAGAAATCCATTTGAACATGTGGCTATTTGGGTACTCACATATTTCGACATGATTCATCCACTTACTTTTGGTAAGTTATGCTTTATATGTACTTCTGCAGGTGAATGTATATGTTTTTTTTTTTACTTATTTTATAGCATCAAAAGATTTTTAGCATATTGTTCTGTACTCAGTGGGTGTTCAGTTGAGTGTTGAATGACTGAAGTTTCATGAATTGTGTGCTAAAGATAAAAAATGAATAGTTGTATGGTGCATGGCATTTTATTATCAAATACTATCAAATCAGGTCCTTTGAAATGCAATGTTTCCATGTTGTTAAACAGTCAATTTTTGGTGTGTTTATTTTTTATTTGTAAGTCATTTTCTAACAAAAGAAGGGTTAATATCTATGAAGTTGTCTTGTATATTTTGAAACTCATAGTTATAGTGATGGGATTTGAGGATCTAGAAATAGAGTGGCATTTGGAGAGGCCTGACCCTTTCATTTCATTAATTAAGAAACAGGGACTTATAGAGGTTAAATGATTTCTCTAGGGTTCTAAGGGTAATAAATAATAAGGTTTGGAACTCAGGTCTTTTGACCCCAAATGCAATGTTTATCACACTCCGCTATATTCCTAAGTATTTTTTCATCTGTTATTGTATGCTTAGTAGTAAATATATATACATATATAGTAAAAAAAAAATCACTATAATTTGCTAACTTCCTCATGTAAATGGATTCCATGGGTCATAGTTATTTGCATGATTTTTATAATTCCTTATCCTTAACATGATATAAGAAATATTTGCCAATAATATGTTCAATAGATATCTATCAGTACTAATCACCCCACTGGAAGGTATATTGGGAAATATAATCACATTTCTAATCCAAAAATAGTGGCATACAATTAATATAAGTGGCATGTATTAAAAGATTGGCTCACTCTAAACTGCTGTTATTGTGTGTTGAGGTCAAGGTAACTTTTTTTTCACCATGTTGTTAATGTTAGCTTGAGAAACATTGCAGCTAACAGGGCATGAAAGTCAACAAATTAAATCAGAAATCAATATATTATTACATTCCTAAAATACTTTCAAAGCAGCCTGGGCATCTAGCCAGCTATCATTTTAAAATTTTCAGTAAGTGATTTATTCTTTGCTGAGAAAGTCCTTTAAAATGTATGGTGTTGCCTCGCCTTTCACCTGCTTTAGTATTATCAGCGACAGCTGGGTTTGTATTTAATAATGTGATTACATTTTAATGTGTCTTTTTTTTTTAAGCTTTTCTTGGATTTATGGAGGAAAAGTCATTACTAAAATGCACACTAACTGGGTAATAGCTTTTGGTTAGGAAAGTGTTTTCTAATGTTTATGGGAAACCCTGCCCATATGCTTGTGGTCCTATATGTGATATCACATCATACCTTCTTGATTTTATAAGAAAACATTTCATTTATGTCCTGAGGAATAGCCTTGGACTTCCTTGCTTTTAAACTATTGATAATAGAATGCTGGTAGATTTGATAACAATGTAAATAGTTCCATAAGCAATATAGACAATGTAGAATAAGGGACCAAAACAAATAAGCATAATCCTTTCATGTTGGTTTCAATGTACTTTGAAAAATAAATTTAAAGGCATATTGTAAAGCAAAGGAGTAAACATGCCTGACTTAAAGATTAGAAGATAATAGATAACTGAGTCTTCATGTTAATGTACACTTCGTATTCCAATAAATGACTGAACTTTGTAAAGATCAATTTGTTATAGTCAAAATAGCTTCAACTTGATCGTGATTTAAAGTTTGTGTCATATGCCACAAGGAAGGGAGTATAAATACATTTTACAGACAAGGAAATTAAGGCTCAGATTTAATGTTTGAAACAAAGGCTGCACAAATGTAAAAAGTACTCAGGGTGACTACTGTAAAGACTGTATCACTCAGGCAGATATATGTCTTGAAGCACTTGCTAAAAAAAAGTTTTATGACCTTATACTTTAGTTTCTTATACATTAAAAAAAACACAACACATGAGCCAGTGTATACAGTAGACATTATGTAGGCTTTCCAAGCTTAGAACTGCACTCTGACTTTTGGAATACCCCATATAACTATGTAGCACACTAAAATTTATAGAAATTTGGGAAGAGATCAACATGCTCAGGAGAATATTCTTGCATAAGTGGGCACATGGGCAATCAATTAAATGAATGGAAGAAAGAATGGCATACTACGTTGTTGCCCAAGATTACATAACTTGTAGGGGGGCAGAATTTGAAGCTGAGTCCCTCAACTACAAGATCACTGTAGAACTCTGTCGTACAATCGCACCACACTGCTCCTAATTTGGCTGCACAAGAGATATGTTGGTATCATTGTTTTGTAAGGTTAAAAACTAAATTTTTATAGTTTCTTTTTTTGAGACGTAGGACAGCTTTGAAGACTTCAGACTTTTTTCCATTCATTTTATCTGATCTGCTCCTCAGGAGTTATTCGTTGTTGTTTTAAATGTTCTTTTGATACTTTAAAAAAATAGGTCACTATCACTTCCCATAATTTAACCCCCTCTCTGACCTCACATAAAATCCTCCCTTGTAACAAATAAACAGAACCGAGGAAAACTAATCAACATAATGCCCTTGTCTGAAAATGTATGCTTCATTCCGTCCCTCTAGTCTACTACCTGTCTAGCAAGAGTCAGGATTTTTCTAAAATGGTTTTCTAAAGTCATAAATGATTACTTTATTAGCCAGAATCTTGGAGTCAATATGTTTTTTTTTAACATTATTGTCGTTATGTAAATAGATCTAGTTTTGCTTTCTTTGCTCTATGTCAGTTCATATAAATTATTTTTGGACTCTTTTTTTAAGCTGTTATTTCGTATATTATTTTTCCCCAGTTACACATAAAAACAATTTTTAATGTGCATTTAGAAAACTTTGAGTTTCAAATTCTCTCCCTTCCTTCTACATCTTCTACCCCTTATTGAGATGGCAAGCAATTTGATATAGGTTATACATGTGTAGTCATGCAAAACATATCCATAATAGCCATGTTGTGAAAGAACACAGAAAAAAACTCAAGAAAAATAGAGATAGTAAAAAAAACATACTTCAATCTGTATTCAGACACTAATAGTTCTTTCTCTGGGGATAGATAGCATTTTTCATCATAAGTCCTTCAGAATTCTCCTGATCATTAATTATATTGCCGAGAACAGCAAAGTCATTCACAGATGACCATCTTACAATATTGCTGTTACTTTATACATAGTATATTTCACTTTGCATCAGCCCATACAAGTCTTTCCAGGTTATTCTGAGAGCATACTGCTCATCATTTCTAATACAACAATAGTATTCCATCGTAATCACATGCCATAACTTGTTCAGTCATTTCCCAATTGAGGGACTTCCCTTCAACTTCTAATTCTTTACACCCAGAAAAAAGTTAATCTAAATATTTTTTGTACATATAGGTCCTTTTCCTTTTTTTTTCTTCTCTCTTTTGGGATGCAGACCTAGTAGTAATATAGCTAGGTCAAAGGATATGCATGGTTTTATAACCTTTTGGGCATAGTTCCAATTTGCTCTATGGAATGGTTTGTATCAATTCATAACTCCACCAACAGTGCATTAAAGTTTCATTTTTCCCAGACCCACTCCAATATTTGTCATTCATCTTTTCTGTATTATTAGCCATTTAATAGGTATGAGATAATAAGTAAGAATTGTTGTAATTTGTATTTCTCCAATAAATAATGAGTTAGAGTATTTTTTCATATGGCTATAGATAGATTTGATTACTTCATCTGAAAACTGATCAAATCTTTTGTTCATTTATCAATTGGGAAATGACTTATTTTTATAAATTTTATTCAATTCTTTAAATATCTGAGGAATGAGACCTTTATCAGAGAAATTTTTTCATGGTTGCTATTGCTAATTGTATGTCTCCCCATGCTATTCCCCCATTTATTCTATTCTCTCTTTCCTTTTACCCTGTTCCTTCTCAAAACTGTTTTGCTTCTGACTACCCCCCAATCTGCCCTCCCTTCTATCAACTCCCCACCTTTCCCTTATTCCCTTCCCCACCTCCTTTCCTGTAGGGTAAGATAGATTTCTATACCCAATTGAAGGCTTATGTTATTCCCTCTTTGAACCAATTCTAATGAGAGTAAGGTTCACACACTCCCTATCAACTCCCCTGTCTTACCCTCCATTGTAAAAGCTTTGTTGTGCTTCTTTTATCAGAGATAATCTACCCCATTTTGCCTCTCCCATTTTACTTTCTCTAGTACATTCTTCTCTCACTCTTTAATTTTATTTTTTAGATAGTATACCTTCATACTCAACTGACACCTGTGCCCTCTGTCTATATATACTCCTTTTAACTACCCTAATAATGAGGAAATTCTTATGAGTTATACATATCATCTTCCCATGTAGGAATGTGTAATGATACTGGGATTTGAAGATCTTCCATGCCCCTTGAACTTGCTGATGTAGCAGGAAGGGGTGGAGCAAGAGAATGCCAGAACCAAGCTAGCCTCCATCTGGTGATGACTGGAGGCAGAGGCAGAAGCAGCGACTGTGGTTGTGGTGCAAACTCCTTTTTCTTTGAGCCTGCCAGAATCTCTGCTAAAGATTCCTGATGAGGACTGCTAGAGACAGGAACTGTGAGAGGCTGGAGCTGCTGGGAGCAAGCTGCCTGGACAGTGAGCAATTGTTGTGAGTGAGGAAAGGAGGTTCTTTGCCTGAGGTAGCCTGTCCTGTTTTGAAGGCTTGAGAATGTGAGTGTTTACTACTTTAACTACATGTGCCAACTTCATAACTACTGTGTTGGCTTTGACCTTCTGGTTTTGGGACTCAGTTTTCTGGTATTTAAATAAATCCTCTAGTTATATTTCTCATGTAGAGAGCCTGCTACATTTTGTGATTAATAATCATATCAGCATACTTATAGTTACTGTAGGCATTGTGAATACTGCATTGCTGATACAGAATGTAAGCAGTTTAAATTTATTTGGATTTGAACTCAGGTCCTCCTGACTTCAGGACTGTTGCTCTATTCATTGCACCACCTACCTGCCCCTGTTTCTTGATTTCTTGTAAAGTCATTAACTTCCATTAACAAATACTCCATTCTAATTTCTAAAGAATTATTTTTTTCAGTGAGCTTTTGGACCTCCTTTTTCATTTGGCCAATTCTGTATTTTAAGGCATTCTTCTCCATATTGGCTTTTAGGACCTCTTTTACCATTTGGTAAAGTGCCTGTTTTTTTAAGGTACTATTTTCTTCAGTATTTTTTGTGTTTCCTTTACCAAATAGTTAACATCTTTCTAATGCTTTTCTTGCATCCTTCTCATTTCTCTTCTCAAATTTTCCTCTACTTTTCTTACTTGATTTTCAAAATCCATTTTGAGCTCTTATATGCCCAGAGAGCAATTAATATTTTTCTTGAAGGCTTTGGATATAGGAGTTCTGGCTTTGCTCTCTTCTTTCTTTTTCATCTTTTTTGGAGGGGGAAGGCAGAGCAATTAAGTGACTTGCCCAAGGTCACACAGCTTGTAAGTGTAAAGTGTCTTAGGCCCTATTTGAACCCAGGTTCTTCTGACTCCAGGGCTGGTGCTCTATTCACTGTGCCACCCAGTTGCCTCTTTTTTGTCTTCTTCTGAGTATGTGCTTTGATCTTCCTTATCACCATAGTAACTTTGAATAGAATATTTTCCCCCATTTTCTCATTTTTCCAACCTATTAATTGAATTAAAACTCTTTGTTAAAAGTAAGACTCTGCTTCCAGGGTGGCGATCTCACTGTCCTAAGCTTCAATGGTTTTGTGCAACTTTTTTCTAGGCACCTGTAAGTTTCCAGTTCTTCTAAGATGTTATTATCCAAGGACAGGTGTTTACTACTCTGCTAGCCTGTGCTCTGGTCTGTGAGCAACCACAAACATTCTTTTCTGTCCAGGAACTTTGAGGAGGGTCCCCTCTCCATTGTGGCCACAAGCTCTGATGTGCTATTTCTCCTCCTTGCCCAGGAACTATCACCCATGACTGTGACCCAGATCTGAGAATGGGCAAAACAACAGAGTCTTGCCTCAGTCTTAGCAAAAAGATTCTTGTAATCTCCTTCTGACCAGTTGTTAGACTCTCTTACTGTCTGTGGCCTGAGAGTTCCTGAAACAGCCACTGTAGCTGCTGTTGCTGATTCAAACACTCCCAACACCTGTTCCTGATTTGCTGGGACAGGGGTTCTGCTGACACTGATTATACTCCACTCTCACCCATGTATGATAGACCTTTCCTACTGACCTTCTGAGTTTTCCTTGCCATCTGTGGACTGAGAGGTCTGGAAACTACCATTGTTGCCACTGATTCAGTGGCCTTGAGACCTGATTTGGCTTTGCTGGGGCCCAAGACCTTTACTGAACTGTACTCTTCTCTCACTCTGCTGTAAACAGACCTTTCCTGGTGACATTCCAAGTTCTTTTGGATTGTTTCATTCCATTTTTTTGTGGGTTCTGCTGCTCTAGAATTTATCTAGAGTCATATTTGTAAAGGTATTTGGGAGGGTTTGGGGGAGATTTCAGGTGAGTCCCTG
>JAQQSU010019182.1:0-10320 GCA_028627135.1 Pseudochirops cupreus
GGACAAGGGAATAGAAATCTTTGCCCAAGGTCAAGAGTGTTCACTAGCGGTCTCCTATAAATTTCTAGGATGTGTATGGTTTGGTGCTGAAGGATTTAACATTTTGAGATCCCCAGCTCTCTCTACACTACACCACATTGCTACTCTTAACCAGAACATCTGCTGAAAAATCAACCTTAAAATCACTCAATTAAATTTTTTTTTGGAGAATGAGTGCCCCTGTAGATGCTATGGAGGTGAGATTTCAAATTTTAGCAATAATAGTTCGGATAAGAAAATGAATAGTAAGTGCAATTCAGTTGATGCTACAGGAAAGAATATGGACCTAGAGAAGAAATCTACTTTAATCGGCACATGTAAACACAATTTTGATATGCTGATCCTTCAATCAAGACATAATAAAGGGCATAAAATGCTGACAAGCACACAAATCAAATAAGTATGCTTGTTCAAGAAATGGCAGAAGAATCTGGACTTTATCTCCAATTGCAAAAAACATAGAGTCTTATTGATTTTATTCACATAAATTTTCTTAAACAGAATGGGCTGAACTCTCCTAAACACTTGCCTGCCTCTCAGGTCAAGGGTAATGTGAATTACTTAATAGTACTTTTCATTATACTTGCTTCTGAAACATACTTTGTGATTATATGTGTAAGTGTATCCAATACAATGGAATCTAACTGCACCAGAAGTGCTATACATCTCTTTAATTTACTCGCTAACCAGTAACTTCTTATTCAATATAATAGGATGCACAGGGTTGTTTCTGTGATGTTATACTATCACATAATGAAACTATAGTTTACTTTTAGTCTGCGTTCATTTAATTTTAAGCTTAAATCACCATAAACATTTTCATTCAAAACTCTTTGCTTCTCTTTGGTCCATATAATTTTTGATCTATGTAAATTTTCATTGAGAAGAATTCTTCTTGAGGTAGCTAGGGGCACAGTGGATAGAGCCCTGGGCTTGGAATCAAAAATAATTGGCCTAAGAAATTTACTAGCTGTGTGACTTTGGGCAAATCACTTAACCTCTGTTTGCCTCAGTTTCCTCAATTGTAAAAGAGTGATAAAGATAGCATCTACCTCCCACAGTTGTTATGAGGATCTGATAATAAAATCTTAGTAAAAGTCTTAGCACAGTAGCTAGCATATAGATAAATACTGATTCCATTCCATTCCTTTGTATCTGGAAAAACATGCCCTATCTCTTCATTTACATGAGAGAACACAGCTAACCCATTTGTGTTTTCTGATTGCAATACTGCATTTTCATTAGCACATGGCTGTGCTTGGACTTTTGGATGAAACATTAACATTTGTGAAACTTGTACCATTTCTGAATGGTTCTTGTTACATTATAGGTATGTTAGTTTACATCAGTGGTTCTCAACCTTCCTAATGCCGTGACCCTTTAATACTTGTATGTGTGCAAGTCTGCATGTGGGCGGACCTGCCTAGAGATGGATAGAGGAGCAGTGTCTTGGTTCCTAAGACCATCGGAAATATGTGTTTTCCGATGGTCTTAGGCGACCCCTGTGACCCCTGTGAAAGGGTTGTTTGAACTCCAAAGGGGTCGCGACCCACAGGTTGAGAACCACTGGTTTATATCAACTTCTTACCATCTCTGACTAGAGGCAGCTAGAGGGCCCAGTAGATAGAGTATTGGACCTGAATTCAGAAAGATTTGAGTTCAAAACCTACTTGAGACACTAGCTGAGTCACCCTGAGCAAAGTCACTTAACTTCTCTATGCCTCAGCTTCCTTATCTGTAAAACGGATATAATAAAAGCACCTACTTTCATGGGCTGTCCTAATGATAGTATTTGTAAAGTGCCTTGTAAATTTTAACACACTATAGAAATAAAATTATAATATTTGTAAAATGCTTTGTAAACTTTAACATGCTATAGAAATTATTTTTATTAATCTAATGCAGCATTTTAAAGGGACTATATGATTGATCATTTGAGGAATGACCTGGGTCTATATATTTTTTTTAACAAAATAAAAAAAATGAATGCTTCTAACCTCAAAGTTCTACTGCTTTTTAACTCCTAGCTCAATGTATTCCTTATTACCTAAAGTACCACCTTGTTAATAATTGGGAAAATTAAGTGGAAATCTTGAGATTTTTGCTGGGAGTAGTTTGCTGGGAGTTGAAAGTGGATGTAGTGAGTTGGTAAGTGTGTGTGTGTGTGTGTGTGTGTGTGTGTGTTCGATAAGGAGAGAGGGATTGAGAGTGAGAATGATATAAAGCTGGAAATGAATAATGACTCTAGAAGGCAGGAACCCATGAATAATGATATCTAGTACCCAACTCTACATTACTCTCTAAAAATGTAGTATCTATCTCACTAAAATGTACAAGTTAGCATGTAGCTGTGATGTTTTCATACAAGAGCTACAAAATATTGGGTGGCTATGACTAACCTGTATTTTGTGTCAAATGTGAGGTTCTATGTTGAGAAAGTGTTTTGTTTCATTTTATCCCTTTGCTGAAAGCTTTCTCCATGAAACAACTTCAGAATTCTTTCCTATTAAGAGAGTCTTACTGCAGAACAAATTTTCCTACTGTTGAGTCATGCAGATATTTAAAGTACAATTATGCAGTCCTCTGAAAGATAATTCTCAGATGAGGGTTGTCATTGGTACCAGATATTTTCCACTGTGAGAGGGTGTTTGAACGTAGACTATATAAACTGGCAAAAGCAATGAGAAATCACTCTTCTGTTTCATCCAGAATTGTTGGATCTCTTTATAGCTCTACCAATAGTTTCTTTATAATAATAATAATAATAATAATAATAATAATACGGTACTTTTACATGGTACTTTAAGGTTGGCAAAGCATTTTACATATGTTATCTTGGAACAAATTTGTGAAGTAGATACTATTTTTATCCCCATTTTACAGATGAAGAAACTGAGACTGATGGAGATTAAAGTGATTTGGCCAATTTCACAAAGCTATTACATGTCTGAGATAGTATTTGAACTCAGGTCTTCCTGACTCCAGGGTCAGCTCTCTCACCTGAGGTGCATTGGTGTCCTTATCACATCTCCAACATTTACCAATTTTCTGGGTGTGAGGTAAAATGTCAGAGCTGTTTTATCAGTGTTCTTTTTAATTTGTGGCTCCCAGAATGAAATACAATACTTCAGAGAAGGTGTGATAAGTATATAAGTGTAGCAGGATTATAGCCTCCTTATTCCTAGAAGCTGTGACTCTTAATTTACCCCTGATGAGATCTCTTCCTTCATTTAAGACCTAATTCAGGCTCTACCTTCTAGGTGAATCTTTTTCTCCTTCTGGGAAAATGAGATATGTCCAAAGAGATCAAGGTGGATCACAAGGAACTCATTAACCAATTTAGATTTTTACAAGAAATATGCAGAAGCTAGAAATAAGGCCAGTTATTTTAAGACAAATATGAGAGCATGGCAAAATTCTGCAAAAACAATGACAGGAAGGATAAAGTTTAAAATGAACTGAGACTATTAAGGGAAGCTAAGGAAGCTTAAAGCAAGGTTTTGTTTTTAGTCATTGGGAGAAGAAAGAGAGGACCAAAGAAGGTATAAGATTTTTACTTGGGATGGAAGAGACAGTGATAAGAAAGCACCTAGAGGTGCCCAGTTTTTCTTTTGTTTCCATTTTCTCTGCCAAGAATGATTTTTGTACTGGAAATGACAGGGCAGAAATGGTGGAACAGGGAGTTGATAAACAAGTAGAGATAGTAAGAAAGCATCTAGCTATCCTTACTGAGATCAAATCTCAAGTCTCTCGGGTCAAATGAAGTCATACCATTGGAAACTAAAAGAACTGGTAGGTGTGATTAATAAGCCATTGTGGGCAATATCTGAATAATCCTGGAAAATAAGTGAGGTGTTGTTGTTGTTGTTGTTGACATGACATCCTAAAGGTGATATCATGACTTGCAAGTGAATTGGATTTAAGAGAGGCAGGACTGTGCAAAGTTACCAACCTCACTCTCTTCTCCTGACACATCTGAGCCCAGTGGCAAGATATAGATCAGGATGATTAGAGATAGCCCTGGCTACAGAGGGAGATCATGGCACTTTTAATCTAAAGACTTTCCCAGGTCTCAGTTTGTCTGAGGCAATGCCCATTTGGTGATTAAGGTTAGGTAAGAAATGAGGCAAAAAATGGCCTCTTTTACCTAGTTAAAAAAAAAACCAATCTGTGAGGGTTTCTGGCCAAAACAGAAACTGCTGTTTACATTCACTCTGAGCCAATTAGGGTCCAAACAATGATCAAGTAAGGCTTGGCCTTGGGGACCTGTTGTTGGCCAATCAGTGAGAGTCAGAGTGATTTAGGTTTAAAGAATAGTTCTTAAAAAAAAGAAATCTAGTCCATAAACCCCAAGGTATCCTTCGAGGTTTCAGTAATCAAAATTTATATTCCTTTGGGTAGAGCACCTGTAAGTAAGGGTTACACAAGACTGGAGAAAGGCAAATACTGACTTGATTTTTTTTTTTAAAGGAAGAGAATAGAATGTGAAAACTATAAATCACTGAGTTTGACTTTGATTCCTGATGTCACCCCTCAATCTGGGAGATGAGTGGACAAGACAGGGCATGACTAGACCTTCTAGAAAAGTCTACTCACTGTACAAAGTACAGCTAGGTCATGATTAGTGCAAATAATGAATGCTCTGAAGTAGTCACATGTATTCAATTTTGCACTGTTTGAAGTTCTAATTATGTAAAATATGGTAATTGACTCTAGCCCTATAGAAATATGCAAAGTGAACTCAAATAATTAGACCACTTCAGGGGAATCATTAGTTACACTAATTAGGACCTAGCTCTAGTAGAAATAAGGTATAGGACAGCTATTTATTTTATTTACCAACTAGTAATGCTTAAAACACAAGCATTTATTAGCCAAGACTCAAAATAGTAATTTATCTTTTCAATTATTCCACCCCCAGGAGATGAAGACTCCTGGACTATTGGTGAGATTACTGAACAGATGTTTCAGTTTTTCTTTGAGCAGTGCTATCTGCACAATTCACATGTCCATCAGTGTGAATTCCAACCAACCCAGCAAAGCTTCAATTTTTTAGTCCTTTTATCTAGAGCATTAACCCGGAGGTGGTCATCTTCTCTGAGAAGGAATTTCCCTCTGAAAGGCCAGAAGGAACTAATGATCTCCTGAATTTTCTAGCTCACTGGATACATACCCAGGCTAAAAACATATATTTTGGGATCTATGATTGATCACCTGTGGCCAGAGAAAAAAACATAAAGCAGAAAAGCCAGCCAGGGACCAAAGAACTAGACTCAGGCTTGCCAAGGCAAAACATTTGTTCTTGGTACTTCTGGAAAACAGAAAGGGAAAAGTTTCTTTTCTTCCATTGGGAAGTCCAGGACAAAGAACTCCCAAAAAATATGTTCAAAAGAGAGAAAGATGTGTATATGTGTGTATACACATATGTGTATATATATACACATACATATATTTGTGTGTGTGTGTGTGTGTGTGTGTGTGTGTATAGAAATAGAGAGATAGAGAGAGATCCACAAACATATATCATATACATGTGTATGTTGGCTTCTTCTTTTGAATACTGCTGAGTGGATAACTCTTCCTTTCTCTGATACCAGGTCTCTGATACAGTTTCCCAGCCCTGTCTTGAAGACAAAGGGAACAACCAAGAGTCTCTGACTGCATGTGTCCCTTAGCAAGGATCAAGGGCATGTCCTATCAAAAGATATCTAGCTCCATGGGAAAAACTCCAGTTGAATGTGCCATTACATGGGAAAATTCTATAATAGCTCATTAAAGATATAGTTGATGAACATCTAGTAAGAGAAGCAATGATTACAAAGAGTTAATTTGGCTTCATCAAGAATAGGTCATGCTAGATATAATTTGTTTTCTTTTTTTGACAGGGGAATTTGGGGGCTTTTCTATAAGTACAGTTTATCTGGACCTTAGCAAGGCTTTTTATAAAGTATGTCATATTGTTCTTGTGGAGGAAACAGAGAATTAAGTTAAATGATAAAGCAACTGGATAAAGAACTGGCTTGTTGTCTGACTCAGAGAGTGGTCATTCATGGTTCACTGTCACCATAGCAATAGTTTTCCATTGGTTATCCCAATGGATTTGTTCTTTGCCCACTGCTATTAAAATTTTTATCAATTACTTGGATAAAGACATATATTTAAAGCTAATAAATTTCTTTAAAATTTTTTGGAGGGGGAAAGCAGGGCAATTGGGGTTAAGTGACTTGCCCAAGGTCACTTGGCTAGTAATTGTTAAGTGTCTGAGGCTGAATTTGAACTCAGTTCCTCCTAACTCTAGGGCCAGTGCTCTATTTACTGTGCCACCTAGCCACCCCAAGCTAATAACATTTTAAAATAATATTAAGCTAGTAAGCAACTAGCATGTTGGGTCACAGATCCAGAATCCAAGACCTTGACAGGTTAGAGCATTGAACTATCTAATAAGATGAAATTCAGTAGGGTTAGGGTTAGACAGAAATTTGAAAAAGATCTAAGGGTCTCAGTGGTCCATAAACAGTATAGGCCAATAGTATGATTTAGCAACTGAAAAAAAAAAGGTTCAAATATGAATTTGGGTTACATTAAGAGAAGCCCAATATTCAGAAATAAGAAAGTAATAGTTCCTCTGTGCTCTGCCCTCATTAAATTTCATCTGGAGCATTGTGTTCAAATTTAGGTGCCACAATTTAAGAAAGACATGGTAAATCAGAGAATGTGTAGATGAATTCAACCAGAATAATGAAGGACCTTGAGTTTGTGTCCTGAAGAGTGATGAAAGAGACTGAGACTCATTGGCTTGAGATGTGAAGGGTCATGGGAAGATATGAAGTCTGTTTTCCATTATTGAAAGAAATATCATACTAAAGAGGGACTAGACTAGCTTGATTTGGACATGGGACAAAACCAGAAGCAATGACTTACACAATTGCAAAGAAGCAAAGTTAGGCTTGATGTCAGAAAAGTCTTCTAAGAGTTATGATTGTCTTGGAATGGGATAGGCTGTGTTGAGAGAGCTGTGTTCTCTCCTTTGAAGTTCTCCAGCAAAGGCTGGATAAATACTTGTAATCCATGTTATAGTGGAGATTCCTTTTCAGAATGGATTGGATTAAGTATTTCCCTCTCAAAATCTTGCGATTTTGTGAATCAGTAATTCATTCTAGGATACTGGAATTTTTAGTGGACTCTTGGACATGAAATAATCTAGTATGAAGAATGAATAGTGAGAAGAAAAGGGAGAAATCGTGACCCAAAAATGGAGGATCAAGGAGGGAAGATGCTGAAGAAGGGGAAGATGATATAAGGTAGCCTCTAATATCTCTTCAAGCTCTAAAAGTCTCACTCTAAATCAGAAAAATGATTAATGAAGGTGACAGAAATATATAGGGAATACAGTTACGGCCCTTGATTTCTATTTTTATTGTGTTTTCTGTAGCTAGAGTAGAATCAGAATTCTAAAGCTGTCATTTTGTTGTTATGGTTCCAGTAGGACTGACATTGTTGCAAAGGAATATGGGTAGACCAGAGCGCTATGAAAAATTTTCTTTCCTATGGAAGATTTTGTTCCTGTTCAAGTTACTATAAGCAAATCTTCTTAATATGTCTCTCATTCCTGTAGTGTTCCAACAGCTCTTAATTCAACCTTGTACTCCCTTCTGTTTTCCAAATTTATTATACGTCATTGGTCTTTTGTCTTTTTGGAATAGTGGGAAGAGTATAAATTATTCAGCTTACCTTAGCTTTGCATTAGCACTTTAGGTGCATCTATAGCCTGACTCTTTCTTTAAGACTATAAGAAATAAAGAATGCATGGACCAAACATGCAAAGAACTGAATCAATGCTTCACTACCAGTAGACACTTCATTTTTCCCATATATGGTTTCTAATGACCACTCTGAAGTGAGAAGACTAAAGATCCTGAAGACTGCTGTCCAGAGAATATCAGACAGAAATATCTAGCAGCTGTTAGCAAACCCTGAGACCTACAAGAGAAGGAAGAAAGAAATAATCATTTATATAGCACCTACTATGTGCCAAAATTTGTGCTAAGTTACAAAGGTTATCTCATCTGATGAAAATGGAATCTTGGCATAGCCATAACGAATGGTTGTTAAGCCCATGGAAAAGACCACAAAACACAACCTAAATTCAGTTGGTGGGTGTGGGGATATTTGGGACCTTGGGATGCCTTGAGACTACTTCTGGGAAGTCAAGGCCAAAGGAGGGTGGAGCAGGGCAGGACTGCCCCTGGGGTGTAGTTGTGTAGGCGGATGATGGAAGAAGCAGCTATGTGGTAGTTTTCTAATTTGATGATTATTTCTAATTACTAGGTTCTAATCTCCGTGGTTTCAATGCTGCTGAAAGATTGTTAGGGCTGTCAAGACCCCTCTAACATTTGACACCCATGAAGAAAGCCCAAGTTGCTCTGCCCTACCTTGAGTTTTGGCAATCCTAGTAAATAGAAAGAGGTCTAGAGACGGGTGTGAATTCCCAGCTGCATTCTTGGCCAGGATCTCTTACACAATCAGTTTAGAGATAAGAGTGATTCCAAAGCATGCATTTAATGATTTTTGGGAAATGATCATTCTGGTTCCAAGAAGATCTAAGAAAGCTCCAATTCCTTCTACTAAAAGCTAACCAGAGATTAGGGAAACAGTCTCAACTTCCACAAATATTATCTCATATTGTTTTGGACAAAAATTGCACAGATTAAAAAGGAATGGAGGGTTTCTGACATTCATGAGAACATAGCCAAGGCCCCACCATCCCCCTGGTGGCAGCTTACCCATATAGCAGCCATAGGACCAAGAAAGGAGTAAGCATTTCCACAGGTGTTTGCCTTACATATTGGAGTGAGGATCACTCTCAGAATTTCTGAAAGCCAGGGATCAGGATGCCCAGAAGATTCCTAGGGAGTCAAGGAAGTAGAACTGCAAATGTCTTATTTGTCCCGTGGTAGAGATTGTTGGAAACACAGGTTGGAGGAGTGAGGTGACTCACACTGGGGAAAACTTTTCTTCCTGCTCTGACACCCAAGATTGAAGGTCTGCCAGGATTCCATTAGGGGGAATGAGAACAGCAGATATTCCCAACAGCTAGCTATTTTTTAAAATTTTTATTTTTTTAAAAAATTGATTTATTTACTTTTAGTTTACAAGATTCAGTTCCACAATCCCTTGAGTTTCAAATCTTCTCCCCTCCCTCCCCCCAACCGTAGCAGCTTGCAATCAAGTATAGATCTGCAAATATCTTCACTTTGGACATTAGGCTGGCTGTATAGAAGGGTTGTAACTCATGGAATGAACAATGGGAAAGAGGAAACAAAACCAAACATGGAAAAGAAAGAGAGCATGTAGTTTGCTTCAGTATCCATTTAAACTCTGTTCTTTCTACATCTTTCTCTGAATGTAGACATCTCCTTCCATCCTGAGTCTTTTAGAGTTGTCTTATAACCTTGCGTTGCTGAGAAGAGTCCAGTTTATCAAAGTTGGTCGTCATACCTACCTTGTGTCTATTTTTGTGTACACATTTCTCCTGGTTCTGTTCTTCTCACTTAGCATCAGTTTGTATAAGACTCTCCAGGTAAATATGAAGTTCATCTGCTTCTCATTTCTTGTAGCACAATAGTATTCCATTACATTCATACACCACAACTTTTTAGCCATTCCCCAATTGATGGGCATCCCCTTAATTTCCAATTTTTTTGCTACCCAAAAGAGAGCTGCAATAAATATTTTTGTACATATGGTTCTTCCTCCCACTTCTATAATCTCTTTGGGATACAACCCCAGAAGTTGTATTACTGGGTCAAAGGGTATGCAATTATTTATAGCCCTTAGGGCATAGTTCCAGATTGCTCTCCAGAATGGTTGAATCAGTTCACAACACCACCAACAATGCATTAGTGTTCCAATTTTTCCACATCCTCTCTAGTGTTTGTCATTTTCCTGTTTTGCTATCTTAGCCAATCTGACTGGTGAGATGTGGTACCTCAAAGTTGTTTTGATTTGCATTTCTCGAATGACTACTGAATTAGAGCATTTTTTCATATATTTATAGATATCTTTAATTTCTACCTCTGAAAATTGCCTGTTCATATCCTTTGACCATTTATCAATTGGGGAATGACTTGTATTCTTAAAGATTTGACTCAATTCCCTGTATATTTTAGAAATGAGGCCTTTATCAGAGACACTGGTTGTAAAAATTCTTTCCCAATTTCCCACTTCCCTCTTAATCTTGGTTACATTGGCTTTGTTTGTATAGAAACTTTTCAATTTAAT
>JAQQSU010019183.1:0-10320 GCA_028627135.1 Pseudochirops cupreus
AAGGCTACAGATATATATATATATATATATATATATATATGTATATATGTATGTATGTATGTATGTATGTATATACATATACATATATATATACATATACATATATATATATACATATATATATATATATATATATATATATATATATATACACCCTGATGTGAGGCTTTGCTTTGGGGCTCACTTATAGGAAGAGTTGTGTGATTTGGCCAGATGAGACTCTGGGCAGCTGTTGAGCCCCCTGGCTTTGAAAATCCAGATGTTAGTACTTCTCATTCTGGTAAATAACTATGTAGGTATGTGATGGTCAGACACCTAGAAGCCCTGTCTGTTGGTCTATTGAATTGTGTTATTTTCTCTGTATTTTTTGTCTGCTTGTAACTTCTGTTTATATCAGTGGTTCTCAACCTTCCTAATGCTGAGACCCTTTAATACTTGTATGTGGGCATATCTGCATGTGGGTGGACTCGCCTGGAGACAGATAGAAGAGCAGTGTCTCGGTTCCTAAGACCAACAAAAGTATGTGTTTTCCAATGGTTTTAGGCGACCCCTGTAACCCCTGTGAAAGGGTTATTTGACCCCCAAATGGGTCACGACCTACAGGTTGAGAACCACTGGTTTATATTTTCTCTGAAGTTCAGGGTGCTGACTTTTCCCCCTGAACTACATAAATGATATGTTTGATTAAAGTAAGACTGTTAACCCCTTTTGAGTTGCTTTCCTTTAGAAAATCAGATCAAAGAACCTGTGCTAGCAGCCATCCTGGGTATGCTAGGGTGCTTGCTGCTACACAGGGTCATCCCATACAACCTTCTCCCCATCAGCTGTTACCTTTTTCTACCAGGTCCTCTTGGGTCAAAAGGCTTGGATATTGGATGTTGGACTTTTGAGGGCTGGGTGCCCATCTGGGCCCATCTCTGCCCACAGTCCTATGTGACAATGGGCAAATTATATAACCTCTCTGTGCACCAGGTAGTTTTCTAAAACTACAAATTACAGAGGAGTGTCCAATTTGCATCAATTGCATAGGAGTGGAGAGAGAGGAGTTCCCCACATCAATGAAATTGCACCTCTGTGACCTCTTTCTCTCCCCCCCCCCAAAATGGCATTCTGAGATGGGGAAAGGAAGGGAGACCATGTAAATAAGATCAACACTGAGTGCAGAGAGACACTGAATTCACCAAAGGATGAGTTAGTGTGTTAATCTACTTCCTTGTGGGTTTACTCACCCTTTCTGTAACTTTCTGGACTAGTGACCATCCCTGGGCACTGCTCTTCCAAGTGTATGGTCTCTGCCCATTGGAATGTAAGCTGCTTTGGGGCAGGCACTGTCTTTAGTGCTTTCATTCATTTTTTTCTTTGTATTCTTGGAACCAATTGAAGTGAATCACTTTATGAATACTGCTTGGTTGATTGGTTGATGATTCATCAGGCTCCTGAGGGACTTCTAGTGCCAACTTCTTTCAGCTGTAGACGTTTAAGACCCTATGGGGAAAGAAGAGGAGCTTTGCACTAAAAACCACCTGCCAACCCCCAAGGATTTATTTCATTATCATTTGCACCCTGGGTAACCTCTGGGATGGCTCTATGAATGAGAAGATTCCAAAAAGCTTTTTCCATCCCTTCCCCCAAGCTAGCTGTTCTGATCCAATAGCATATAAACCCTTTGAGAACAGACGCTCTTTTCTTTTTTTTGGTCTTGTATCCTGGCAGCTAGGAGGTGTTTAATAAATGCTTGTTTGAACTGAATTGAATCCAGGTAAGACCTTGAAGGAGAAATTTGTCCTGAGGTTCTGCTGTGCTTAAACCTTCATGTCTTAGAGCATTTAATGTCTTTTGCTGACTCAAAATTCACTGCTTCTATAGATATATTCTCTCTCCTCATTTCAACCTCCTTCCCGGCCTCCTTCAAAACTTGCCTCAATTCCCACTTTGTTTTTAAAAGATCTTTCCTGGTTCTCCCTTTCCCCCACCCCTCCGCTGCTAGCCTTCCCTAGGATTAGATCCCATCTGCTCTCTATGTATCCTGTTTATATATAGTTGTTTGCATGTCTTCCCATTAGAATGTGAGCACCCAGAGGCCAGGGATGACATATTTTCCTTTCTTTGTATCCCTGGTGCTTAGCATAATGCCTAATACGGAGCACATAGCAAGTGCTGAAAAAAATGTTTGTCAACTGACTGGCTTCCAGCTCTAAATCTATGGGCATATATATAATCCTAACATTTGAACTCTAGACCTACTGCTCTTTATAATCTGCCGTACTCTTGACCTCAATTTCCATGGCTATAAACGGAGAGATTTTAGGTTAGATCTCTAAAATTCCTTCCTACTCTAAATCCCCTTAGGGTTGGATTCCCTAATTCCTGTCCCCCTCTTTAAGACAGACAGCACCTTCATATTGAAATGAAAAGATTGAAGTCCAAAGAAATTAGTTGATATTAGATGTTAATTAGAGGTTCTTCCAGCTCATGTTTCTAGGACAGCTCTTCCAGCTGAAAATGGGTGCTAGTGATGGACGGAGAAAGCCTATTCCGATGGAGCCGCCATGTCCCTCAGGGCTGGGAAGTTTGGAAAGGTGTTGTTCTGGGAGGGTCCACTCTAATTGCTCACTGTTTCCTACTGGCCTGGCTTGCCTCTTAAATTATGTTTGGCACTGAGCACAGACGCCATCCACCCCACAAAAACGACTATAAATTTTAGTTCAAGCCTAACTTTGGATGAAACTAACTTCTCAGTAACAGTTAGGTCACCTCTGTAGAGACAGGAAAGGTGGATGGAATGGAGAGGGCACTGCTCTTCAGACCCGTAGGGATTCCTCAGGCAGTTTTAAGCAGGGAATTTATGTCTGTAGGAGGCTGCCTCTCTTTCCTGGTTCTTAGTGGGCCGTACTGGAAGCTGTTCTGTTGGCTGGACTTTTGCTCCAGTGGTTCCTCTGATAAACAAAACAGCTGGCTGTGCTTGTTGGGTGAGTCAGGAATGAGTTAACAACCAAACCCCGATACTTCAGTTTCAGCTCCAGTGCACCTTTAGAATAACAACTTGGTCTGGATTAACATACAGGAAAATAACCCCCTCAGGAAAGTGTTCTGTAATAAAAAGATCCTATTTCCACCCCACCCATTCTATAAGGTAAAGGCTGAAGGAGATTCAGAAACCTCTCAAGGTATGAGCTAGTTATGACTCAGGCATTTAAAAACAATTTCACTCTCCTTGCGTTTTGACACCTGCACCAGATACTCAATTGTGGTATTATAATGTTAATTAACTTAACACGTAGAACCAACAATGCACCTCAGCATTGTGCAAATAGAGAGGCAGACATGGCCCCCACCTGGCCCACTTTCAACCTAAGTGATGGAGACAGGCAGTGAAGAGGCCAAAAGGCTGAGTGTACAGGCTTCACCTCAATGGCTGCACTAATATGGTCACTATTCATTTCATCCCTAACCTTGGAGCTGTTGACCCATCTTCACACTGACTAGTTGTCCCAACAGAAATTGGTAGACCACATGCTTGTGGCACCTCAGCTCCCACATTTGTGGCTTACTTTCTGGTCCAGTGAGGGGTGGAATCATTATCTCCCAAACAAGGAGAACCTTGGAGTAGGGTTCTTTTAACCTTTTGGGCGGTCATGGAACCCTTTGGCAATTTGATGACTACCAAAGTATGGACCTTTTTCAGGAGCATGTTTTTGAATTCATAAAAACAAAATATGTAAGATTATAAGGAAGACAATTATATCAAAATAACAGTTACCAATTTTTTAAAAATGTTCATGAACCCCAGGTTAAGAAGACCTCTCCAAGAATGAGGTGACAGTGTTGGGCATAAGTGGGCATATGGGATGGATAAGCCCACAAGGGTCCAGAGATTTCCAGGAAAGCTCTGAGATTCAGGTAGATATGTTGGACTATACTTTAAAGTAGGCCCAAAGTAACCACAAGAACATAAAGCCAGAATTCTGAGTTTACCCTGAGTGAATCTGAATTTCTGGCTTGGCTGAGAAATAAAATTTACTTCAAGATTTCAATTTCAGCTGGACTGCCAGGCCTAGGCTGAGAGAGAACTTTCCTTGACTTCCTTTCATTTGCCTCGTGATAGAGACACTTGCTGTATTTACTATTACCGTGTGCAATAACTGGCCTTCAGTGGAAACAGCTTTAAATGAGGGACTTTGACTAGATGATCTCAAAGGCTCTTTACAGGGGAACTCCATAACTATGAAATTTCTTAAACTTCTCAATCTCTGAAACTCCTAAAACAAAGGCCCAAGGCTCAAAAATATGGTCAAATGTATGACAGGAAGGCAAAAGAATGCTGGATTTGAAGGCAGAGGACCTAGGCTTATATCTAGCTCTGCTGCTAACCAGCCACATGGCCTTAGACAAGTCACTTGTCATCTCTCTCAAATGACTTCCACAGTTGCTTCCAGCTCTAAATCTGTGACCCTAGGAGGGCTTTATCTGTAAAATACGAAATTATCTAAAAATTCTAAATTAACCCTGAGATCCCCCATGTTGTAATAGAAAGAATGATTTGGAATTAGAAGACCCAGGTTCAAATCCCAAGTTCTGTGGCACTTTGTATGGCCTTGGAAAAAGTCATTATTAAATAATAACATTAATAAATAATAGCAATAATAGTAATAATAATAATTAATAATAAAAATAAATAACATTTATTTTGAGCTTTCTATGTACCGCCTACTGTGCTAAGCGCTTTACAATTATCTTATATGATCTTCACAACAACTCTGGGAAGTAGGTGCTATTATTATCCCCACTTTACAGATGAGGAAATGGAGGCAAGCAGATGTTAAAGTGACTAGCCCAGGGTCACACAGCTAGTAGGTGTCTGAGCTGAGGTTGGAAATCAGGTCTCCCTGACTCTTATCAACCTGGTTTTCAATTTCCTTATCTGTTCAATAAAGAGATCAGCTTAGACAACTTTGAAGGTTCCTTCCACATTCTAAATCCTATGACCACAGCTTTAATATATGAGTCTGTGACTCCAAAAGGCAAATGCATAACTTTAAGAAGCATTGGGTAGGAAAATACAAAAAAGAAAGAAGGTTGCCTGTGCTGAATTACAGTGACACAGAAGGAAGGAAAAGTAAAGGATGAAGTCTATTGCTCCCATCCTCTGCAGAGAAAGGAGAATTCACAGAACCAAAGAGCTAGAGCCGGGAGGTAATTCAGAGGTCTCACCTAGTCTACCCCCCTCATTTTACAGATGGGGAAACTGAGGCCAGGAGAGGTTAAATGACTTGTCCCGGATTACATAGATGGTAAGCAAGGTGAGATTTGAACCCAGGTCTGCTAACTCCTGAGCCAATGCTGCAAGCTGATCATAGCAGGGCTTATTCTAGGCAAAATGACAAAGGTGACAGATCTGCTCTTGGGTTTCTGCTCCAGCACTTCCCCCCATTCCGAGTCATCCTGTTCCCTTATTCTGTCCTTGGCTCCCATGGCAGCACTGGGCCATTCCCTTTCGGTCTGCCCTTGTGTTCTAGACTCCCCAATGGCTCTCTTAATACTCATCAATCCTGTGACCAGTCTGGGGCTCTCCTCTCTCAGAAATGACAGATACATAATCAAATGAATTCATCCATTCCAGTGTGCTAAGAAGTGTTTGTGTGCTCAATAACCCATCAATTAAACACATGTTTATTAAGTGCCTACTACGTCCTCAGAAGCAGCACGTCATAGTGGAGAAAAAGCCAGTCTCAGGACACAGACTGGTGAAGTGACCCTGGGCAAGTCATGTGACCCTTCAATTCTCTATACAACTTTCTAAGTCTTCAGGTTGCAGAAGAGGTACTGAACTGGCGTTGGTAGAGGGAGTTTCCTTATCTGGGGGCTCCCTATACCAATGAAATCACAGTCCCTGTTTATCTGTGCTCCTAAAAGTGAGTAGGGAGCCAAGGGAGTTTACAGAGGAGGAGAATAACATGGTCAGACAAGTCCTTTAGGAAAATTCCTTAGGCAGCTATGTGGAGGATGGGTCGGAGTGCCCTCCTCGCATCCTTTCTCCCACAGAACATTCTCGGTTTAATAGTGACCTTCTAAAGATAGTATCTTAGCTCAAGGACCGATTATGATGGTGTGAATTTTAGGTACTGTTACATGCAATAAAGAAGATAAAGACAGGAATTCCCTCAGCTCACATCATGGAGGCAACCTCCTCCTACTCTGTCCATACACACACAGTATAAGGCCATTTCCATAGAAGAGGTTTTGGCTCCCATTCGTATCTCCACATCTCTGAACTATGTGTCAGAGCTTCAGGAGAAGCCTGGCTCCCAGCCCTGTACCGTGGAGCTCCACGTAGGCATGCTAAGGCTGAGTAAATAAAGATGGGACTTCCTCACATTGCAGCGTGGGCCTCCAGGTGCCCCAGTCCTACAAAGGCCTTTGGAACCAATGGTACAAAGGCAGGAAGTGGGGTTCTCTAGAAATCCACCAATGCCTGTGGGGGTACAGAGTGAGCTAACTGACCCCACCTCTAGGCTCAGGAAGTATCATGCTAATGAATGGCAGAGGAGAAAGAGCATCAGAAATACCAGGTTGTAGTCCAAGTACTGAGACCTACTACCTATTGTGCCCGTGGGGCTCTCTGAGCCTCAGTTTCCTCCTCTGTGGATAAGGGTGGTGATGCTTACTCTCCCTATCTCCCAGGGTACCAGCCATGCCCAGATGAGACAAGTGCTTTGAAAACTCTAATGTGCTTTACAGATGTCAAGTCCCATCACTAGTATTAGTGAGGAGACATTATGGCCATCAGCTTAGTAAGAAAGCAATTGAGGGGATGAGATTTTATCTGAAATTCAATACCAAGTCCCAAATGGAACTCATTATCTCTCCCCCAGACCAGCCTCACCTCCCAATTTTCCTGTTAGGACATCACCTTATTATTATCAGCTTAAGTAGGTGTTAATAATAGCTAGAATTTATGTTTTAAGGTTTGCAAAGTGCTTTACAAACATTATTGCATTTGATCGTAACTACAACCCTGGGAAATAGATGTTATTGTTACGTTCATTTTACAGATGAGGCAACTGAGATAGACAGGGGTAAAAAAGACTTGCCCAGGGTCACACAACTAGTACATGCCTGAGGCCAGATTTGAACTCAGATCTTCACTACCTGTGATGACCAGATGAGATAAATGCTTTGAAAATCCCGAGGTGCTTTACAGATGTAAGTGGAATGGGATAGAGTGGAAAAGAGAAAATAGATTTTTGTTCATTTTCTTTTTTTTTTTTGATAGAGAGGTGGAATGGGTGCTGCAGAGATGAATTGTTGCCCGCACTTTCAGATGAGGTCAATCTACTATGAGTTTTTCTTTGTTACACTAGACCTCCCATGGAGTAGGGGCAATCTACCAATGTTTGTAGTATGAAAACAGAACATATCACTAGGAATATATGCATAAATTAAAAGATAAAATCAATAAAAAGAAAGTATGGTTCCCCTACTACAAAGTGTCAATGGTCAAATGACCTCCATACTTTAAAAGACATTGGCGGGGTGGCCTGGGACACAATGGATATTTTTTATATTTTTAGGATTTTAAGAGCTAGGAGAATCTGCCTTCCTTGGATACTTTGTTCATCGGCCTGACATCACAGGAATTCGCCTTGTTTCTTTAGGTTTAATGTGGCCCATCCTCTGTCAGAAATAGAATTCAGATTTATAAATTTAAAAACAACTTTCCTCCTCTGATTTGCAGCTTCATCATCCTGATTGCTGGAGAGCATACATGATTGCCAAAAGCTTCAGGCCACCGATTTCCAAAACCCTTTTTACAATCCTAATTTCTTATTGGAATAGCTGCAGGTTTTCCCCCACCAGAGGTATCATTAAATGTATTAGCAGTACAAAGTAAAGATTCCATTGACTGAAATGTCATGTAAGCAATCACATTTTTTTTAAAGTTCAAGCTATCATTTGAACCCAGTGGGATAAGTTGGTTGTGATGGAGTTAACCAGATTCCTCATTTGGCCAGAACCTTGGGAGTCAAAATGGTCTTCACTGACTGCTAAGAATCATAGTTAACGTTTATATAGCATATTGAGGTTTGCGAAGTGCTTTACATATGCTATCTCATTTGATTCCCTCAACAGCCCTAGGAGGTAGGTATGTTACTATCCCCTTTTTACAGGTGAAGAAACTAAGAAAGTTTATTGACATGCCCAGGTCACACAACTAGCCCTAACTCCAGCACTCCATCCGTTATCCCACCTGGCTGCCTCGTACGTGACCAATCATGCAATACAGCCACATTTTGTGAGAGCACCACCTTGGTAGTAGCTATGACAAGACCACAGCCAGGAAGAGCTATGTTCATGCCATAACTATTAATAGTGGCTTCCAGCTGCGGTGTTTGTTTATTTTTTGGATGGAAGCACCCCCAGCCCCCCAGCACTTCGTAAAGTACCTAACATATACTTCAGTAGGCCCTTAATAAGTATTCGTTGAATTGGAAACATAAAAAGCGTGTTGATGGCCATACAGACTGATCAGACATCTAAGACAAAAATGAGTAAAGTTATTCTGCTTTGTACATGCATGAAGATAGGGGTACACAAGCGCTCACGTCTGTGTGTGTGTGTGTGTGCGTGTGTGTGCATGTATGTGTGTATGTGTGTGTGAGGGGAGTGAAGAGTGGAATGTGTAAGCTCAGGTATAAGAGAGATGTTGGGGTCTATTTTCAGTTTTTTAGGAATGGCTTTGGGGAGAAGATAAGATTTCAGAAGTTCTTTGAATGAAGGCAAAGAAAGGGGTGGTAGAAAAAAGTCATTAAAAGTATTATATTGGTGAAAGAAAAGCCTCAGTGAATTTCCAAGACTCATGGGGCTTGCAGTATTACCGAAAAGTTATCTGATTCATTTCTCTACCTTAAACTATCCTAGAAAGACAGGTCTCTGTCCTTTCCCATTAAAAAAATAAATTTCTCTAGAGGAAGCCTGTCATCCCCACATAACATAGCTCAGGTTCTCTCGAGTCTTCTCTCAAAACTTGGTCAAAGTTTCAGCCTCCTTACCCTGCTCTCAGTGGAAGAGAGGAGACTCTCTCCTTGTCACGCAGGCTGCATCCTACTTGGGAACTTTTAATTCCTGGGTACTCTCACCCCAGGAGGAGGCCTGTGGTGGAAGCCATGAACACGTGCTGGACAGTCTTCTCAGTGGATAAAGGGACCCAGGCTATGATGGGTATATTCCCTGGAAGATGAAAAGGCCACTTGCGGGACAGTCCACCACATTGCCAAGAGGAGCTGGAAACTGTCCAAAGCCAACTCATATGTCTTACATGGTCATTTGTTTGTGCTTTCAGTAACGTATATACAGAAAGTCTGCAAACAGCTGTGTTCCCTCAGGGCCTATACCCCATGGAGCTTTATGCATGAAACAATTCCTGAACTTCACCAAGCTGGCTGGGTGACCTCTGATGACTGTAAATACTGGAATACACGGGAGCCTCGAAACACCATAGTATGGGGAACAGCTATTAATTCCAAAACCACAACACAGTTTGTTTAGCAGGAAGGGGCAGTGCAACATCATAACCTGGCAGGAGGTAAAGGGAACAACTGGCAAAAAAAAAATTAAAATAAAAAATGGCCTGACTTGTTTTTTGCCCAGATTGTGTCTGGTAGTGCGAGTTAATTGGAGTGTGGGTGGGGCCCCAGACAAAAATGATAGGAAAGGTGCTGCCCTAATTACTGGATTTTATTAGGATGATACTTGAGGTGTGGTTATTGCCATCTGTTTGATTTCATTAGCAAGGCCTCACAAATGGCAAGCTGATATTCCAAAAGGAAATGGAGATGATTCCAGGCTGTGCACAAGTCTTCTGTTGGCTGCTTGACAAAAACTGGTTCCAAAATTACAATATTTAATATATAGCCCACCAAGCTTTCCTCTCCTCCCAACAGGTCTCCCACCACCACCCCTACTGCCAACAGTAGAGCACTTGGTAGAAAAAAGAAATTAAGGGGGGTGGAGCCAAGATGGCGGCATAGAAGCAGCAACATATCGCAGCTCTCACATAGCCACCCCAAAATACCCATAAAATAGGACTCTAAACCAATCCTAGAACTCCAAAACGCACACAAAGATACTTCCCACTAAAGTCAGCTCGGCTACGAGGAACCATATCAGCACTGCGAACCGAAAACCAGCCTGGCCTGAAGCCCCGGCTGTGCCCTGGGGGCGGCTGGACGGGAGGAGCTTCAGGTGAGCGGATTAGTGGCAGCTGTGAATGGGAATTGTGAAAGGGGGAGATAAGCAGTCAGGCCAGAAGGCCTCCAGAGC
>JAQQSU010019184.1:0-10319 GCA_028627135.1 Pseudochirops cupreus
AAAAAAATAAAAAAATAAAGACAAAAGAGGCATGATTCATCAAAGCCAGGGGTCAGATCCAGCATTTTTCATCGTGGTTGTAATCTCCTTGAGGGCAGACAGTATATCATATAATCAAAACCAGAATCTTAGAGTTGGAAAGTTCCTCAGTGACAAGCAATTGGAGCCACACCTGAAAGAGAATACCCTCTGCAATGTGTTCAGAAGGTGACTGTCCAGCCTTTGCTTGACTATGTCTCATGAGGAGAGACCCAGGAGCTCCTGCCACTTTGTGACAGCTCTCATTCTGAGAGAGGGTGAGAGCAGGGACTGTTTGGGTTTCTTTTTGTGGGGAGAGGGTTTTTTTTTTACTTTATTCGTATTTTCCCAAGGTTTACCATAGTCTCTGGCACATAGTAGGCACTTGGTAAACGTTTCAACTCCTCATATGCAGGACATGCTTCACCTTCACAATATCCTTCCTAAAATATGCCCCCTAGAATGGAACACAGGACTCAAAATAAGAACAAAGAACGGGGACAATTCCTTTTCCACATGTGACTTTGTATCTCGGTATCCCTTTTCCTCAATAAAATGCCATGCACACAGCAGGTGCCAAATAAATGTTTGTTAAATGAATGGATCATAGGCATGGCCATGGATTCCATTCTGATTCAATTCAGCAAGCACCAACTGAGGACAAAACCATGTGTCAGCCATTTCAATCCAGATTATTCTTTGAGGTAAGCACCGATTCTGTGATTCTTTAGCCCTTTCATGAAGAGAACTAAAGGAAGCCCAATCAATGAAGACTCATCTCCTCCCAGTCATGCACCTCCAATTTTAGCCTCTGTCCCTGTTGATTCCGGTCCTTCTTCCCCTTAAGGAAAGCAGAACGGCCTGGCAAGAGATGAGCCCCTTTTATGGCACTTCCCTCACACAAGGATATGCCAAAGGCACAAAGCTAAATACAATGAACAGGTGTTACGCCAAAGTCCTTTCAGTCATTCCCAGTGCCATTTCGACTTCTATTTCAGAAGGAAGGCGTTGTTTGGGCACCTACTAGCCCTGTTCTAACAAACAGCCCTTCAACATCTCTATCTTAGACTCCATGATGCCCCTATAAAAATTAATCCCGAAGACCAACATGGAATATCGATGTGAAGCAAACCATTCCATGGAATGTGGTTACACATTCCTATTTTAGATAGACGTTAGAACATACATTTTGTTTTCTCTAAAGTGAATTTAATGGAAAAAATACAGATAAGTGATAAAACCTAGATACCTATGTATCTATATAGGAGTTCTAGTGTTCTATCCGTCAGGGAAACCCATCCATCGAGGCCCACCTCACCCATCTCTAAATTAGGCCCAGAGAGGTGAGGTAGCTTGCCCATGACCTCCCAGCTAGGGAGGGTCAGAAGTGAAATCTAAGCCTGGTCTTCATGACTTCGACTCAGACCTCCTCCCTCTTGTGTCATGAGTCCTCTTTTTCACAAAATCAGTATCAATAACTTTTTAGGTCATCACTGCTTCTGTTGCCCTTGATCTGAATTTTGTGGCCAATAGAAATTCTGTGGAGTGAGATTGACTACAGTATCTGTGTGTCCACATAACCCAATGATTGCTGCCCCACTCAAGAATTATCATAGCTCCCCAAATTTTCCAGAAGTAGCCTACCACACCTCTATTTATTCTCTACTTATTCCCCTCTGCTACTTATAAACTGTGTGACCTTGGGTGGGTCCCTTACCCTTTCTAGGATTCATTTTATGTGTGAAGTGAAAGGGTAGACTGGATGGTCCAAGTCCAAGTCTAGCAGAGTGGTCTCATAGTTTTACATATAGAGAAAGCATCACAGTCATGTTCAATCCAGTTATGGACCATTTGAAATGACAAATATCTTTAAAACCTGGGAAAGGGGGACACAAGGTAAGTTTGTGAGATGGTCCCTGTGCACACTCTGTTCTGAAGACTGTGCCTGTCTGACCTTACTAATACACCCAGGGTTATCAGGGCCTCCTGGGGGGCTGGAATGGGAGGTCAAGACGGAAAGAGCTATGGGCTAAGTTCCTTCCTCCACAGCTCTGGTTCCCTGGTCTTTCATAAGATCTCACTTGCTGCCTTCAGTATCAGAGCCATAGCCCATCAAACTCCAGGAGGGAAGGCTATTAATTTTTCCAGTAAGAGAAAAGACAAAGTGAAATATAGTGATTTTTTTCTACTTGACCAAATTTTGCCCTACATCATCACAGAACGATCCCATCAAATGCCAAGGAGTATCACTGGGAGGAAGTGTTTGCCATAGAAAGGAGAGCAAGGCACCCCTGAACAGAGAGAGAGTGGGGGGTGGATTCTCCCTGGATTCCCATTTGAGGCTTTGTATAATGCATCCTTTAGTTTAGGGGTTTCCTATGGTACATGATAATGAGGTTGGAACAGTGTTGTGGAGAGACTGGAATCACAAAGCTGGAAACAGCTCAAAAGTCAGCCAGCCCACTGCCGAGCCACCTGAAGAGGTCTCATCCAGCTTCTCTCAGACTTGCGTGGAGCAGAAGGCCATGGCTTCCCAAGGCCACCCGCTCTGCCTGTGGGCAGATAGCAAGCCTGAACGTCACTCTGTAACTTTTACTCATTTAACTTTCTTTTACCCTTTTGGACCAAGCAGAAAAAGTCTGATCAATCCCACGAATGACAGCCCTTCACATCTTCGGAGATGCCGGCACGCTCAGATTCCTGGCTTTGAACCCTGGCTCTGCCGCTCATCAGTGACTGGTGTCACATCCCCTTTAGACCTCAGGGTCTCCTGTGACAGGAAGGGGTTGGACTATGATCTCCCAGATCCCTTTGAGATATCACTTTCTATAATTCTGGGGTCTGATCATTCAATTAGCCAACCAACAGTTAATAGGAGATCTTGCACATAAAGCTATAGAAATGCCAGCTACCATTACCATTACTATGACTACTACCACTGCTACCACTACTACCACCACCACCACCACTACTACTACTACTGCCACCACTACCACCATTATGACTACTACTATTACTACTACTACTACTACTAGTACTACACTACTACCACTACCACTACTACTACTACTACTACTACTACTACTACTACCTTCATTAATCACCTTAAAAGGCTTTTCTCACATTCTAACTCTGCAACGGGGGCCTAACTGGAGGACTTGAATGAAGTGGATGTCTTAACAGAAAAAGAATGTTGAGGATGTTTTGCAATTACCCTTTTCTGAGCTGACAGATCACAGGGACCTTTAGGTGCTATGATTTGCCTCAGTTCTGTAGCTGTGTTTCTTCTGGACTGATGCCTGATACTCTGCTCTGGGTTTAGGTTGGGGAAGCCCAAGTCCCTAACTGATAAGCGAAAGATAAGTACAAGTCATCGCTTCACCAGCAAGATGATTTTTAGCTCAGTCGTGTGAACTGTGGTCTCATTGTACACCAGGGACACACAAGTCCTGCTGTGCTCTGGCCTACATGAAGCACTGAACTCAGTCCTGGGGGCCACGTTGCAGGAAGGAGGCTAAGCTAGAGAGAGAGCTTCCAGAGGAAGATGACCAAGATGGGTGGGCCTCAAGTCTGTATCACAGCAAGGTGAACTGAAGGAGCTAGGGATGCAGATCTCAGAAAAGACTTTGTTTGGCCAGGATAGGTCAGGATGGTCCATTAGAGCTGTCTTCACTCATTTGAATGACTGAATCCTGGAAGAGAGACTCGATTTATTTTGTTGGACCCCAGAGGAAAAAATTAGAAGCCCAGGGTGAAAGGACCCAATCTAGACTTGATTAAGGAAAAACTTCCTAACAGTTAAAGCTGTTCCAGAGTAGAGCAGACCATCTCAGGAGGTGGTGGGCCTCTAGTACCTGCAATGCTTAGCATGGTGCCTGGAACAGAGTAAGTGCTTAAAGAATGTTTGTTGATTGAGTCTTCACTGGGGTTTTGAACAGTGGTTGGGTGCACTTATGGGATAGGCCATCAAGAACATTCTTGTACAAGCTGTAGGCTATCTAAGACCTCCTCTATCCAAGCCCAGAGATCCCCACCAAGGAGCCTGGCTTGGCTGGGTCTCTGCTCTGGGATTGTTTGCCTGGCTTAGAGTCAGACTCCCAGAAAGCCATCTTGACCCCTCCATGGTATCTTTTCTGAATTCCTTTATGCTTCCATTGTAAATGCTTCTGTGTTCCTGGTTTCATAGAACTGCCCTCTTCCTAATGTCTTGACCTGTTGTTTTCAGGAGTGGACTAGCCAGAGAGTAGAGAAGCTTTCAACTGGGAAAGGCATTTTGAAATTTCACCTCAGTCAGGAAATGTTCCTCCCTCCCTCACTCCCACCCTTCCTTCCTCCCACCAGGCGGGCAGGCAGGTTCAAGAAGGCTGCCAAGGAACTGAGATCCATTAGGCTGGAGGGCCCTAGGGTTCTATCTAAGCAGCATATCCTATTAACACGTTTCCATTCTGAACCCCGAGCTGCCCCCATGATCCTGGAAATGGCCCTTAGGCCCGAAAGTGGAAGTAGGAAATAAAATGTGACAAACAAGTCAGGGAGATGAATTTCACCAGTTAACTAGAAAGAGAGTTTCCAAATATTTTCCTGAGGCTACCTGAGGTTGGTACTCTATTGCACTCAGAGAGACCTGGTGTCCAGCTTTAGCACAGCCAGAGTCCTGCTGTGCTCGGTCCTAATGACCATCCTTGTGTCCAGCTCTAGTCACCATAGTTAAAGAGAGACGTGGACAAACTGGGGAGCAAGACAGTGCCCATCCTCCCCTGGAAGACGGAGCTGGTGTCCTTAGGGGCTCTGCTGAAGGGGTTGGCTGTTTAGAATGGAGAAGGGGAAGTCTTTGAGAGAAGACTATTGCTGTCAGTGAGCATGTGAAGGGGGAAGAGGCCAGATTGGTTGTATTTGGCTCCCAAAGCACAGGACCAGAAACATTGGGTAGGAAGTGCAGAGACTGTTTCCCAGAAAGGAAATGAAGATGATGAGGTAAGCGAATAGTGAGTCTTGAAAAGAAAGGCAATGTAGCACTGTGGAAAGACTGCTGGATTGGAGCTGGGTTCCGTCCCTCTCTGTGCTTCTCTAGCTATGTGACTGTCTCTGAGGCTCCGTTTTCTCATCTATAAGATGGGGATAGTTGTGCTCACATGACATAGCTCACAGATCTATAGTGATAAAAGTGCTTTGCCAAGGTTAAAGTCCTATATAACTGTGAGTTATTGTCAGGAGAAAGAGAATGGATACTAGACACAAGTCCTCTGGGCAGCTATTCCACAAGAGAAGAAATGACGTCAACTCAAGCGCCACCTCCAGTGGAAACCTTTGCTGGTGCCCTTGGTAGACTGGATACCCTTCCTCCTCCTTTTCAAATGACCACATGTGCATGTGACTTCCTGGAGACTTGGTATCTCCTCAGTAGACTCTAAACACACTGAGGGCAGGGTCTGTTTTTCAATTTTTCTTTGTAGCCCCAATTTCTTGCCAAGATAGCGGGTGTGTAATAAATATTTGCTACATTGGATTGGATTGAGCTTGAATATCCCCACACCTCCAGACACTATTTCAGAAGTGAACTGAGATCAGACCTGCTGATCTGAACAGCTGCATGTGTCTTATCTTTATAGTCACAGGGGAATGTGTTTTTTTAATCCCACTTTTTTTTACCCCTCACATGAAAAACATTGAAATGACAACCTGGCATCATGTCTAGAGACTAAAATTAGAGTCAGAAAGACCTGGGTTCTAATTCCACCTTTAGATATTTACAATCGGAGTGACTCTGATCCAGTTTCCTCATATGTAAATATCGTATCAAGAGATCATGTATTCAGAGCTGGAAAGAATCCTAGAGGCCTTTCAGTCAAACACCTTTATTTTGCAGATGAAGAAACTGAGACTCAGAGAGGTCAGTGACTTGTCCAGAGTCACCCAGCTAGTAAATGAGCTCCAAACCCAAGTATCCTGCCCTCCCCGTCCATTGTTTCCTTGACACCTACCTCATAGCATTATTGTGAAGATCAAATGAGAAAAAGTTTGTTTTAACAACTTCATATAAATATGAGCTTTAACATTGTTACGGAGAATGAATTATGAGAAGCGGCACATCAACGGAAACAATGACTTTTCTTAATCACTTTATATTTTACTTCAGTTTTTCAGTCCATCCTTCAATGTCATTTCTTTCTCATTCACTTTCCCTCTAACAATCCTAGTGTCTCTTTCATCTTTCTACTGCTTCTGCTCCCTTTGCTTTCTATCCTAAAGATCTTTGCAGGCTCTTTGGCCATCCTCTTACTCATTGGTTTTAATTACAAAATAGTGTTCCTTTGCATTAAGATGCTGTAGTTGGGTGTCCTTGGGGGTAGTGGTTATAACGGTAAAAAATAATGAGTCCAGTCCTTCTCTGAGCTGATCTGACTCTGGTTACACCGGATTTAGCAAAGAGAGGGGAAAGAGGCTTAACTCTGGTCTATAAGACAGTCTATCACATGCCATCTTTCTTATTTTGGGTGAGAGTGATAGACGGTTGGCTTCCTGAGGTTCCCATAAAATGGGAACTATGTTATATGGTAGAACAATCACCCCAGAGACTTTGTGTCACTCACGAAGAGATGATCTTTCTTTCTTCCAGGTCCAGTTGAAAAGTGAGGAATCGAAAACATTTGCCATGAAAATTCTCAAGAAGCGCCACATCGTAGACACAAGACAGCAGGAGCACATTCGTTCTGAGAAGCAGATCATGCAGGGGGCTCATTCAGATTTCATCGTCAGGTAGGGCTTGGCATGGCAGATTTCAAACCTACCGGAGGAGTGGCAAAGTGAGATAAAATGAAGAGCTTGGCACAAATCCCTTCTGTTTTATTAAAAAAACAAAACAAAAAACACACACAAAAAATACTTGTCCATATCAATGTCTCAATGCAGACCTCAATAAGATATTATCTTTGTATACACAATGGTTGGGCTAATTCTGATGTTAAGGTGTTTTGGATTTTTTAATCCGTGACATCCTAATTTTATATAAGCTTTATTGGTATCAAAAGGACACACACAGACACACACATACACACACACACACACCAAAACAGAAACACTTGCCCAAACAATGGGAAAAATTTAGCACAGATAGTTTACATATGAAATGAGTTTCCTTACCTCATAACATACCTTCCTTCCACATTTCTTTCTACTCCATTTGGTTTTTCTCCTAAAAAGGAAAAAGACTCTAAAGCCTTTCATGAAACTTCACCAGAGTCCTTCCCTGAGTCTTCATTACCATATAAAGATGGTTTGATGAGAATTCAAAGGAAAGATCTAATCAGAGCTATAACTAGGGTGGGGTGACTGGGACTTTGTTCCTGGGTAATAAAATGTAGGGTCACGCTAACAGCACTTTCACGCTTTTAGAAAAAGGAGAAACAATAGTGCTTAGTACCGAGGAAGCAACTTAATATGTAGTTAAAATATAAGGCTAGCAGTTGATTATTTCCTGTTGGCCAGACTGTTGGCCATACTCCCAAAGAAGTTCTTCCTCAATCCAAACCCATGTTTATTCCTCCCTATAGTTTTCCCAGAATCACCCTTCTGGCATGCTGGAGCTTTCGTCACCACCCTTCAAAAATTAATGTAGGGTACCATTTTGTGCCATTAGCCCAGGTTCAGAAAGTGCTGCTTGTATCTCTGACTCTGGAATGTCCAGCCAAACCAAAAGGACCATGAGTGTAGGACTGGTAACAGGCTATGTGTCCTTTGAGAAGCAGATGAGCTAAATTTGGAATGTTCTCTCAACAGGTTGGCCACAAAGTGCCTTTTCTCTATAGAAGCAGCAGATTCTTAACTAAGTTTTCAAAGACTTAGGATCTGTATTGGTGGAGGGAATAGCCACATGCATGAAATCATGCACACTTGAAGTATTGTGCGGTCGTCTGTGTGGAATGAGGGTTCTTAACCCAACCTCATACTGCCCAAAGTTGCCCACTCATGTTTCCCAAAAAAGAAATACCCAGTTTTTCCTAAGTGTGTTAAGAACTTTATTTTAAAACTTTATAAAAGCTCCTGTATGATGTCAGAGAACTAAAGGTGAGACCTAAGACAACAGAGGACTGGATTATTCTGCCCTCTTCAAACTGACGCTTCTACATAAGGACCAGGGCTTGTCCTCACACAATGGGACAGAATTGATATACACAGAATGTGTCTTGTGATGCTCTTCTGCCTTCAAGGAGTGTCACAAGAGACAGAAGGACATTTCTAGAGAGAGGGAGATGGTGAGATGATTAGCGATTCTGCTATAGATAAGTATGACGTAGATAGATGTAAGGCTCGGGCAGTAGAAATAGAGAGACTTAAGAAATAGAAAGCATGGCATAGGGCACAGAGGGTAGAACTTGGGGGCAGAAGGACCTGAGTTCGAATCCTGCTTGAAGTCTAGCAACTGTGGGACTTTAGGCAAATCACTGCATCGTTCTTGGCCTCAGTTTCCCCACCTCTAAAATGGGGATAATCATAGTGTTTATTTCACAGAGTTGTGAGGATCAGATGAGATTGTATTTGTCAAGTCTCTATATGCCATTATAAAGCTCATCAGAAAAGTTGTCTAGTATTATAGTTATTATTAATTTAGTTATTAATCTTTTAATTAATTTAGTTACCATTAGTTTTTTCTCAGTTGTTAGCGTAGTTAGTAGTTTTTTGGTTTATTGTAATATGAAGATACATAAATACAGCTATGTATACAGTATAAATACAGATATTCAGTCTATTTATAGACTTTATAAGCATATGATATATAAATGTACACCTATTATATAAATATATAGCATAAATATAGCTATGCACACACACACACACAATCTATACAGAATCACAGAATGGTTCTCTTGGTTCCACACTTTGGGAAAGACGTCCAAGCTGTAGCAGAGTAAACCCGAGTACTCCTGTCTGGATCAGAATCATTGTTCTCATTCAAGGACACGCTTGATACCACTGCCCTTCCCCCACCCCAATTTTCAAGAATTCTGTATCAAAGAAGAGGACGTAACCCAAACACTCAAGAATTACTACCAAATTGTTTTAGAAGGAACTCATTTGAATAACGGTGTGTTTTCTTGTTTGTGATTCGCAGACTGTATCGAACCTTCAAAGACAGCAAATATTTGTACATGTTAATGGAAGCCTGCCTAGGTGGAGAGCTTTGGACGATTCTCAGGGACAGGTAGGAAATTTAGTCCAAAAGAAAATAACATTTGTAACGTTCCTTCATGAGGGTGTTGCTGTGTTGAATGATAAAACTTCACGTGTAAGGGAGAAGCAAGAATGATATTCAGTGAGACATCTTGCCATAGACCCCTGCTCGTTGGACTGCAGATCCCGGCTTCGTTCTAGCTCAGACATGGGGTTCGGGTCTTTTTGATAAGCTTGTATCATGATTGTTTCTACATTTCTCCCATGGGCTCACCCCTTCTTCATCCAAAAGAAAAAGCTGAGCAGAAACAGCCAATGCAGTGACTGCAAGAGGCGACAAAGGGGAGGGTCTGAATCAGACGTGTTCCAGAGCCTGATCAGATGGGTGAAAGGGCAGCCGGTTGTTAAATAGACACTGTGAGCATGTACACCTTGGAAATAGGCGGCCACTACAAACCAGAGCTTGAGTTATTATTTTGTGGGTGATCTAGATTTAGGAAAGTAAGAGAGAAAATGTTAACGATGCAAATTAAACTACAGAATGTGTTGTTCGTACCCCCTCCCAACCCCCCACCGGAGAGCCAGGGATTAAATGTTTACCAGCACACCCCTGAACTGCATGATCTCTATGATCCTCAGCAGGTGGCCTCCACGCGCTGCCCACCCGAAATTCCTCTCCTTACGTTCCTTTCATATTTTAACATGAGAAGCCCACGCCACTTCCTTCCTTGCTTGACTCTCAGAGTCTTCAGAATGTGGCTCCCTCACCCTGGCATCCATATGCCCCAAGCTAGAGATATCACTCTTGTGGAGGCATCCCCAGCTTGGGAATTGATCACCTCCCTCCTGGGCAGCCAGAACAAAGCGCATGGTGTCCTGGATCCTGGGGCAACCCAAAGCCAAGCAAACTGGCCTTTCCTAGCACTCTCCTGCCATCACAAGTTTTTCTACTGTTTGTCCATGGAGATCCCCGTATTATATCATTAAGTCAATCAATTAATTACATGCCTGCAGTGTGAGGTCCTGTGTTTGGTACTAGGAGTAACAATGATTGAGTCCCTGCACTCCAGGACTTCAAATGCATCTCTCTCTCTCTCTCTCTCTCTCTCTCTCTCTCTCTCTCTCTCTCTCTC
>JAQQSU010019185.1:0-10319 GCA_028627135.1 Pseudochirops cupreus
AGCTTTGGCTCACTGAAAACACACCCCAGGACCACCACCCAAAACCACGATCCAGATCCACGCCACTCAATGCAAGAGCACTTGGCCTCTGAACAATTGCTTGGCCCCCCTGCAGTCTGCAGACCGGGAGCTCTGAAGCAGCTATGTGGAGGTGGCTGTAGCCACTTCTGCTGCTTCCTTGCCATGGAGGCAGTTTGGCCAGATCACTTTTCTCCTCCAAGTTTAGCTGAGTTCCACTGACCTTTCACTTAGTCCTTGTTTCTTTTGGCTTAATAATTCTAGAAACTTCCAAAGCTGCTGCTGATCCACTCTCCTGAAGCTCCAGCTGTGGCTTGGCTCGTCCTGGCTGCCCGTGGGGCCAAGCCAGGGTTTCAGGCTGGGCTGGTTTCGGCTCCCAGCGCTGAGATGATCCCTTCCTGCTGAGCGGCCTTCAGTGGGAGGTGTATTTGTGGGAGTTTTAGAGCCCTAAATTTGTTTAGAGTCATATTTTATGGGTATTTGAGGTGGCTATGTGCGATCTGCAGTACCTTGCTGCTCCTACGCTGCCATCTTCAACAAATAAATTTGTTAAAAAAAGAAAAAGAAAACAAAAAATAAATATCACCTCTATTAATAGGATATGAGAAAGTATTTGGAACAGGTGGTGTCAAGGATCATGAGAACAAAAATGTGGCCACGTTGATTTAAAAGCTTGATGAATATGAAAGTTACTGATGATGGAATTCTTTTCTAACTATTTAATTATTACCTATGATAAGACTTACATAATGAGAAAGCATTTCTGTTAATTACAGAAAGAAGTATTACTGATCACTCATCATCAAAATAGTATTTCTCAAACACTTCTCTATACATAACACTGAGTGATGTTTTTTCCTGGAGACATTCATTTCTACTCTGGATGTTATCTGAAGACATTTATTGAGAGTTTATTTGCTTTCATATATAATATTTTTTAATACCATGAAATAACAGATGATTGAATCTAATGGAAGATTATTTGTAAAAATTAATAATATAAAATTTAAAGATAGTTTTAACATGTGTATTAGTATGGTCCAAGAACTTTTAGGAATGTCTGATGGATGTACTTCAGCAGAAAAGAGATATAGCCAGGCCTGTTCTTCAGGAATATAATATCAGCATGGAGTAGAGTAGAGAGAGAATGGAGTGGAAACTAGGGAGACAGGAATCAGGAAGGTAAGTAAGAAAAGTATTTTATAGGTAAAAGATAATGCAGAGCTTCGCTAAAGTGGTTGTGTTAGGAATAAAGGGAAGGTGCCAAATGGCAGTGAAACTGAAATGATGGAATCATGGAATCTACAACACTCTACCAGCTGCATTGGGAGAGAAGGAAATTCAATCAAGGATGACCTAGAGCAAGTATTTTAATAAATTTTAGGCGTCTGTGAATTAGAGGGGGAAAGAAAAATTTTCATTTTTACTCACCTTTAACTGAAATTTGGCATTTCCCTCTATTATGACTTTAAAAATGCATATTATTTTGAGAAAGGGTCTATATACTTCAAATTTCCAAGAGTCCATGACACAATAAAGGTCAAGAATCCTGGATCTAGAGGAAGGAAAAGTGAACAATGGAGAAAAGAGATTTTAAAGGAGTATGGAGAAATGATGGAGCCAGAAAAGGATCATGGCTAACAAACCCCATTCATCCAGAAAAGGCTATAGATGAACTGTACATGGAAGCTGCCTTCTCTTACTGTCCTAAGATTTTACACAGTGAAACAGTCTGCCCTTAGGAATATGCCAGCAGAGCAGAACCACTTTGAGGAATGTTGAAAACTAAAAACAAATGCATCTATTTAAAAAAAAAGAGAGAGAGAAAGAAAGGAAACAAAAAAAAATGAAAGAAATATGGCTTCTATTGATAACAATATAAGAAAAGGTATTTGGAACAGGTATTGTCAAATGATTAATACTGAAATGTTACTTGTAGAGAACTATTTTGTCCACTCTTTGGGAGAAACATTTCTTTCATTCTTCTAAATCTCTTGAATTTACCAATTTACCCCTCCAATTGTCTATTCAATATAACTTATTATCATTATGTGATGGGTCTAGTGTTATACATGCCCTCAATTTTTCCTTTTATGCTACTTCTCATATTCATGTCATTAAGACAAATTTTAATGCATTTTATTTGTAGTCACTATACCTTTGTGCATCAACTTTTGGATGACATGTAATCTTCATTCTTCTTAGATCACGCTATTACATGTTTTAAAATTTGAAAGCATCACCAGGAAAATAATGGTATTAAAGAAAGAGTTTATAGAGACCAACACTTTATGATAACTTAAACTCTTGAATTTAAACTCTTCTGCAAGTGTCCATATGTGATCTGGGCCAATTTGTTTATTCTGCTTACTTCTGAGTGCACCTTATACATATGTGTGTGTGTGTGTGTTTTTGTGTGTGTATACACACACACATAAATGTGCATCAAATAAGCTAGCACACACAGAGGGCTTTGCAAAATTTAAAACATTATATAAATGATTATATTTGAAAACAGTTTTTTTCTTGGCCACACCTCATAAAATCTAGGCAATATGGATCTTAATCAATTTTGTTTCTGTAAAACAGTTTAGACTAATCTCTTTCATATTGTGGAGTATTTCACTGAAGATGCTTGCTAGTATTCTAGCATTAAACAAAAGAAATATAATATGATTTGTTAATGGAAGAATTTTAAATTCATTATCAGAGATAAGGAATTCTTTCATTTGGACTCAGCATCTTTCATGACACTCAAAAACTTTTAGGAAAATATTTCTTTCATTATCTTACTTGATGTAAATACTCAACAAAGCTTTTGAGCAAAGTCACCGCAATGTTATTGACTCTGTCATGATCTTTTATAACCATCATATGTGCAGAGAGAAACATCAGAACAGAATCTGAAAAGTCCTGGTTTTTCCATTGAATCATATATCTTTTAAAAAATAATAAATTAAAATCAGTAAATAAATAAATGTATACCATAATAGAACAGAATGACCTTCTATTCTTTATTTCCCTCAATTATTTGTACAATCATACTGTTCTTTTAGACCTGATTTCTTAGACAGATTACCCTCTAAGGGCGTACTAGGGCAGATGTAATTTCAGAGCAAAGAGTCTACTCTCTCACCTACAATATACCCCATCTACATGGACCTTCACAGCAACAAAAGAGTCCTGTTATTCCTCCCTAATTGATTCTCTATACAACTTCCCACAGAATTTATTCCTAACATTCTCTTTGTTTTTCAATCCTCCCACCCCTCTGACTCCTCTCATGCTCTTAGCTGAAGATTGACCATGTTTCTTTATTGAGAAATTTAAGTCTCTGTCAGAAGTGTCCCTTTCCCCTCTTTTTACAAATCACCTAACTTCCCCACGCCCATTTTCTTTTCTGTATAAGGAGGAGGTTGGACTGGATGACCCCAAATTTTCCTTTCATTTTAGAATTATGATATTATGTAATGCTAAGATTCTCTACATAGCTAGACTCTTCGATGTTCCTCACTCTCCTCTTTCTTCTTTACCATCTTCTTTATCTTCAGTCTCTGATAATCAGATGAAACTTCTCTTCATTGTATTTTATTTCCACCCTTCTACTGCTTCCTGTCTACAAACATTTTTATCTCCTGGTCTTCATCAGACTCCATCATTTCAAGTTACTATCTTACATCTCTTCTATCTGTCTCAGTCAAACTCCTGTCTTGAGGTTGGGGTGGGGGGTGGGGGAATTTTCTATAATTGTTGCCTCTATTTCCCCTCTCCTCAATCTTTTGAGAAGAGGTTCTGACCTAATCAGAAGTCAGATTGAATTGAAACTGTTGCTCCAAATACAGAAATTTCTCCAAGGAGAAATCCCTTAGTTGCTTAATATATTTTTTCTCAGTCATTATGCTTCTTGATGTATTGGAAGTATTTGTCAATGTTGAGCACCCTCTCTGGGATTCTCTCTCCTTTCTGGGTTTCCATGATACTACTGACTCTTGGTTCTCTTCTCTGTCTTAACTTCTCCTTCCCGATCTCTTTGTTGAGTTGCCATTCCTATTATTCTATGACCTTATCGTGGAGTTATGTTTTTATTGATTTTGAGCAACTGGATATTTTCTGTGATGAAATAAGTTATCACTTCCAGATCTCTACTTTCACAATCATGATTTTGATATATCATGGGTCAGCATAAGAAATTAAATAGGAATTTGGGGGGAGTTTTGTGGAAGTGGCAGATGACACAAAAAGTCTAGCAGACAGCACAAAGCCTATGACCAAAAATTTAATCCAAATTTTATAGTAAGATACTGTAAATACCCCACAAAAGAAAAAGAAAAATATCAAACTTCTTCTCTAGCATGAAGGGAGAGCCAAAACATTTTATGCTGATTTTCCAGCTGGCCTTACATTTAAGCCCTGTGATATGGAAGGGATAACTGTATTTCTTTTTATAAGTGGTGATTCTAAAAGATTTCAGGTGACTAATATAAGTTGTATATTTTAATAATTATTTCCTAAGAGAATATCATACAATGAAATACTTTCTGAAATCAGTTTTCCCTCCTGAAGTTGCAAAAAAATGGCATGAAGCACTCTGCAGTCTACAAAAATTGTATTTAATTTTTACAAAATGTGTGGCATTTTAAATGAACTAATGGGAATTTTAATTCCCCTCTCTAGAGTATAATATGATTAGATGTATTTTCATCTTCTGTTCCCTACCCACCAAATTAGGACTCATTAACAGTCAATCTTTGGATATTAATGATGTTAATAGTCTGATTTTTCCGTCTCATGCTAGGTCCTCATCTTTCTTGCCACTGTTTTACCTTCTGCGATCAGTTATCAACAACTGATATATTCCAAGAAGACTTAGACATGTCTGTATCAGTTCTTTCAAGAGTAGCAAACCCCACATTCTGCATTTTGTAATGGTACCAAAATAATAGATTTATCGATTAAGAGATGAAAGGGATACTGAAAGTTATTTATTATAACTCTGTCTTTGTGTAGAAATAGAAGAAAATGAGACTCAGGGAGGTAAAAATAATTTGTCTATGGTCATACATATGGTATTAAATTGGCAGAAATGAGAATTTGAACCGAGATTTTCTGACTTCAGATCCACTGTACCATGCTGCCTAGAGGACACATTAATTTCTAGATGCTATAATGGATAAAACAATGGACTTAGAGTCAGTAAAGCCAGAATTTATATTTGAACACAAACATTTAATAGTCATGAGACCCTAGTCAAGTCACTTAACTTCTTGTCTCAGTTTCCTTATCTGTAAGATAGGGATAGTAACAGCATTTATCTCATTGGGTTGTTGTGAGAATACAATGAGGTAGTATTTATAAAGCACTGTGCAAACCTTCAAATGCTATATTAATGCTAACTTAGAAAAAAAGAAGTTGAGTCAGAGAACTTAGGTTCAAATATACCCTCCAATACTTAATATCTCTGTGGCTTTGAGCAAGTCATTTAATGTCCCTACCTTTCCAATTCCTCATCTATAAAAAGAGAGGGGTAAACTAGTTGGACTCCTCTGAAATTCTTTTCTACTATACATCTATGATCCTATGGATAATCATTTCTAGAAATACTGCTAGGGGAAAAATTATCTCAGCAGAGTCTGTCAGGGTATATTTGTCACTACTAATTAGACATCTAGGTAGAAGAATGCATAGAGTACCAGGCCTAGAATTGAAATATTTGAGTTTAAATCTAGACTCAAACACCAGCTACCTGTGTGACCCAGGAAACTCACTTAATCTCTGTTCATCTTGATAAATGGCACCTACATCTCCAGCTTTTTATGAGGACCAAATGAAACAAAAACTCTAAAGGATAAATATTATGTATTATTCATTGTATGTCATATTGCGATGGAACACTTAGACTTTATTATTCTACTAAAGGGTTTTAGAATTCCCTATCCAAGAAGGCATGGTCCTATGACCATGGAATTAAACAACTATCAAACCAGAATCCTCAGGCATTAATGCAGCAAGCCAGGACTGGAGGACTTCCAGCAAAATTGCCCATGTTCTCTGGTCCCTTTCATAAAGGAAATGAGCAACCCAGGAGCCCTCATCAGGAGGGTTTAAAAACCAGTAGGAACTCCTGGTTATGTTGTTTCCACAGAAAGAGACCAGAACACATCCCTAGATCCATGTGCTTTAGGCTGTACAAACACACAGACTTTAACCATAAGTTCTTGAACTCAGATACAACAAGAAGTTCATGAAGGTCAGACTCTGCCTTTTTATCTGCAATTTCAAGAGAATTTGAGAGAATATATATCACAAGCCCTAGCAGGGATGCTGATAATAGAACCCTGAATTCGTCAGTGTAACTACACAAATTGTAACTGTTAAATATACTTCTGGGGTGGGAATTTTCAAGTCATTTAACATTTCAAATGTCCATAATAACCCTTACCATAGACAGTGATTCTTCATGCCTAAATTAATAGATAACCTACCTGAAGTTTCTAATTTACATTTTTCAAGGTGGTTGAAACTCTGGAAAGCCTCCCGCCTTTTTTACATCTCATGTAAAAGATTTATTTGAACATACACCAGTAAAACTGTCCAGTCTATTTCTATTCTGCCCCACCCCTACCCAGAGCAGACAACCTCTCGAGTTTTCTTTCCCCCAAAGGAGGGTTTTTCTAAGTTTTCTTTCCACAGTATGACCAATGTACAGAGTCTCCTGTTCAAGCGAATTTGTTTTAATTTTAAAAAATATTTATATATCATGCATCACCCAGTTGAAGTTAGCCTTTAGGGCTATACAGTTAGAACACAGGACTTGGACTCAGGATAATCAGTACTCAAATCTAGATTAAGATGCTTATTAATTATGCAATCATGGACAAGTCACTTACTTTATTCTTCCCTCAGTTTCCTTTTCTTATTTGTAAAATAGAAATGATAAATGCATCAACCTCTAAAGGTTTTTGTGAGGATAAAATAGGTAGTGCTTGGAAACCTTACGGCACTATTTAACGCTATCTATAGGCACCAACAAGCTAGTTATGTCTCTAATGGGCTCCAGACATCCTGACACATGCAGATAGATATTTAAATTGTTATCATTACATTTAGGAATTCTGAAAATAATAATAATAATAACCCCAAAGATGCTTTTAATGAGTCTATGGAAGATGAGTTGGCATTCCATTACTTCTATTCAATTATAATCTGCAGTTTATCTACCTGTGAAAAAATCAGCAGAAGAGAAAACAGAATAATAGCAAATTTGTGAAATGCCCCACAACATTTTTTTCTATTTGGATTTCCTCAGACTAAGTTAGGGAGGCAGCAAAAACAAAAACAACCACATTAACCTGATACAGGATTTACCACCATAAGAGCAACACAAAAAATATCACTTCCTCATATGCACAAAAAACAGGAAAGTGATTAATTGACAATCTCCGAGCAAAATCTCACACAAAAAAGCAAAACTATAGAACCGCTTTTGAAACAAGCAGACATCATATCACCGACCAAGAGCAAAAGTTCACAACTGTAGCACCAATGCAATATTTACAGCACCCATGATGACATTAAAGACTGTGACTATAAGTATTGGATGATGTGCAAGCACAAAATATACCAAACTCTCCAGAAAAAGGATAGAACTGAAGCATTTATTTAGACACCAGGAAACCAAATCCCAAAACCAGTAAGCTGATTCCATTATAGTACCAAAGATATTCAGAAGCCATGCTAACGCTGAGAGCCATGGCATCATTCAGCCTTCCCACAAACCAATAGAAGATCAATATTTACTCACAAAACTCTCTATCTCCTTGCCTGAGTGTCCTCTCTCCCTCATGACCTGGTTAGCTCTGACCAGCTTCCTGTGGGCACTGCTTTGCTTCAGCAAAACTCCTCCCACCACAGGCTCCATGTGACTATATTTAGCTTATTAGGGGATAGAATTTATCTTCACAGCAGGGAAGCCTCAGGTGGGCCCAGCTGTACCCTTCAGCAAATTCCCTCCATCACAGGCTCCATGTGATCACATTCAGGCTATTAGGGGGCACAGTTTCCTTTCACAGCAGGAGAGGTTTTCAAACCCCACCCTATGTCTATTAAGGGGCAGGGAAGATCTTCAAAATCCCATTCTCATTACAACAGATCCACGCCACTGGATTTATGTAAAGTAAATAAAAGTGGTTTATCCTTAGGAGAAACTCTGCATGAATAAAATCAAAGGGCAGAATCAAGATGGTGGCATAGAAGCAGGAGAACTCTTCCAGCTACCCCCCTAAAACCACCTCAAATACCGATAAAATATGACTCTAAAGAAATTTTAAAGCTCCAGCACCCACAAAATGCCAGAGAAACAAAGTTCCTGCTGAAGGCAGCATGGTAGGTGGATAAAAAGTGCTCATTGCAGCATGCTGGGAGTCCAGTCCACCCTGGCCTGAAACCATTTAGCCCCAGGGTGGCCAGGACAAACTGCTTCTGGAGCACTCGAGAAAGTGGATCACCAGCAGCTGTGGCAGTTTCCAAAATTATCAACCCATAAGAGCAAAGGACATAGTGAAAGGTCAGTGGAACTTGGCTAAATTTGGAAGAAAGGAGTAGGTCCAGGCTTCTGCCCCCTGGGCAAAAATGAAGAAGAAGCAGAGGCCCTGCAGCCACCTCCAAGTGGCTGCTTCAGAGCTCCCGGCCTGCAGATTGCAGGGGGGCCAAGCGAATCATTCAGAGGTTAAGTGCTCTTGCCTTAACCTGCCTGGATCAGGATCATGGTCTTGGGTCATGGTCCTGAGGTGTGTGACCAGTGAGTCAAAGCTGGAGGAGGCTTCAGAGGCTGTGGCCTCCTGATAAGCATGATACAACATAAAAAGTTAAGAAATTTATTCAGTAGATGGAGATAATTCTGTGATCTGGATTCTCACATGATTTAAATCCCAGTGAAAACCTATGAGCAACAATCAGATCTAGACTTGGAAAAGGACGTAGTACTTGTACACTTAGTATCTAATGTGGTGTGCTGACTTAACGAGGAATACCTGTCAAAATATTATAAACTCTATTCTAAATAATGTAAAACAAATGGTTACAATAAAATTAAAACATATTGCACATTAAAAGTTTATTAAAATATATAACATTTATTTAATTATTTGGATTTGACTTAATTAGTTTTCACTTCACTATACATTATTAAAGAAGTGTTAGATCAGTGGTTCTCAACTCTCCTAATGCCATGGGCTTTAATACTTTTATGTGGGCATATCTGCATGTGGGTGGACCCACCTGGAGACAGATAGAGGAGCGGTGTCTTGGTTCATAAGACCATCGGAAATACGTGTTTTCCCATGGTCTTAGGCAACCCCTGTGACCCCTGTGAAAGGGTCATTCAACCCCCAAAGGGGTCATGACCCACAGGTTGAGAACCACTGTGTTAGATGAATGGCCAAAGTCTGCCAATTTGTTTATGAAAGGGTTTATGGTAGCTATTCAAGAGCAAGTCATTGACATCAAAAATTTCAAAAAGGATATTCATAAGGAACCCATACTTAGTGAACAATGTATATTATGCAAGGAGAAAGTCACAATTACACAATACATTACTATAGGCTTGAAAAATTTAGCACCTACTACCTGCCTAACAAAATATGACCTGGTGACTAAAACTATATATCAGCAACTCCTTATCTTTCTTACACTGGCAGATAATTCCACAAACTACAATTATATAACTCAAAATACCAGGAAAACTCAACCAAAAAACTGTATTGGAATTGAACTTTGAAACCACAGTCAGCCACAGTTGCCCATAGTTTCTTGTGCATAACAAAGTACTATAAAAATTTGAGAATAGCATTTTTCATAGATGTCACTATACCAAATACTCATCACCTGTCACAGCAAGCAATAATAATCATTCAAAATACAGGCACCTATTAGAATAAATTAAAATCATGTGAAAAAAGGGGAGGGGAGTGAATAAGCATTTATTAATGAACAGAATGAGATTCATATGATCCCCATCATCTTATCTGCTACTAGATATATTGAAGAAACTTTCATTAAGTCTGTAGATGATGAATTCAAAGTCTAATGCTTTTAATTACCTACGAAAACCAATTATTTTATCCACTTGTGCAAAATCTATAGAACATTAAATGTAAAAGAAAAATAGCAGGATAGAAACTTTTTCACTAAATTTTCTATATGGACAAGCAAGATGAGAATTATTTTTCTATAATAATGATGATGATGATGATATTCTTAGTGATAGAAATTATTTAATTATGAATTTTAATATATTACTTATT
>JAQQSU010019186.1:0-10319 GCA_028627135.1 Pseudochirops cupreus
TTTTTTTAAACAGAGTAAATCAAAGAAATATAGTAAAAGATGTCAAATGCAATTACAAATCTTGAGGAAAGGAATATAAAGAAGAATAAATATCTGATAGTAAAACATAAACAACAAAACCAAAGTAGTGGACACATACAACATTAAGTGAAAAAAAAAAGAATTCAGTGTTTAAGTGACTCAACCTTCTAACAAAGGTTAGAATAAAGTGAAAAATGAACAAAGGAACATGTGAGATTTTTACAATGATAAATAATTTGCTCAGAAAACACGTTCAGCAGAAATAATTTAAAAATTACCAAATTCCCTAAAACCTCCCAGGATCCATGGAAACAACAAGCAAAAATGGAAATAGAAAGAATCAATTGATCACCTCTTTAACATAATTGCAAATTAAATATAATCAAATTTGAAAGCTTCTAAATCCCTGAGAATGTTTGCAAGCAGCCAAAAAGTACTTAAAGTACTAAGAAACCCCAATAAGAGTCGCACAAGACTCTTCTGTGACTATGACAAAGAAGAGGAAATCTTGGAATATGATATCCCAAAATCCCAAATGGCAAAATATAAATTGTTATAATCAATAGTAAACTATTCTGCAAGTATAAATATAAACCTCCAGGAGGGGGGAAATGGATCTGTGATAGAAAAGAGGATTTTCAAGAATCATGAATAAAAAGAACAGAGCTAGATAGAATCTTTGAAACACACAAATAAGAAAGAAATGAACCTTAGGAAATTTAATACATTTGAGCAATTAGGAGATAAAAGATGATGAAGTATTTAAATTCAAATAGGCAAGACAAATGTGCCTTCAGAATGCCACTTTCCTCAAGAGCCAAAAAAAAGACCAAAGAAAGTCGAACATGGGACTGAGTATTCAAATTTCAACTACAGAAATAAATTAATAAAGAGGGATCAAAAGGAGAAAAAGAAAGGGCAAGAACCAGTAATAGTGGTCTGGACTGAATGAAGAAGATGATGAGAGAAATATAAGCACAGAAAAGTTATATATGATTGACCTTTTGAGGAAACTGAATGGGAATAAAAAGGAGTATACCTTTTCTCAACTCTACATGGCACCTTCACAAAACTGACCATCTAATATAAACTGACCATGTATTAGGGTATAGAAACCTCACAACCCAATGCAGAAAAGTAAAAAGATAAAATGCACCCTTTTTGAACCATAATGAAATAAAAATTACATTTAACAAAGAGCCAGGGAAGCATAGATTACAAGTTAACTGGAAACCAAGTAATCCAGTCCTAAAGAATGAGTGGGTCAAAGAACAAATCACAGAAATCATTGATAATTTCATTAAAGATAATGACAACAATGAGATAATATTCAAAAATTTGTGGGATGCATCCAAAGTAGTCCTTAGCAGCGGTTTTCAACCTTCCTAATGCTGCAACCCTTTTATACAGTTCCTAATGTTGTGGTGACCCCCAACCATAAAATCATTTTCATTGCTACTTCATAACTGTAATTTTGTTACTGTTATGAATCTTAATGAAAATATCTGATATGCAGTATGTATTTAAATTGAACATAACCCACAGGTTGAGAACTGCTACTAGGGAAACATTTATATTTCTAAATGTGTACAGCAATAAAAGAGAGAAAGAACAGATGAATTAAATGGGCATGCATTTACAAAAAGTAGAAAAAGAACACATTAAAAATCCCTAATTAAAGACCAAATTGGAAATTGTGAAAATCAAAGGAGCAAATAATAAAATTGAAAGTTAAAAAAAAATGAACTAATAAATGAAACCATAAGCTTGTCCTATAAAAAAAAAATCACTAAAATCAAGAATCACCTACCCAGCAAAATTGAGTATAGTGTTCCGGGGGAAAATATGGTCATTCAGTGAGGTGGAGGACTTTCAAACATTCTTGCTGAAAAAACCAGAACTGAAAAGAAAGTTTGACACTCCAGCACAAGAAGCATGAGAAGATAAACATTGAAAAGAAATCATAAGGAACTTATCAAAGTTGAACTATTTACATGCCAACATGGAAAAGTGACAATTGTAACTGATGAAACTTTTCTCAGTATGAGGAATGCTAGTTAGCCTTGAAAAAATGATGAACTCTTTGAACTCAGGGCAGCCACTTTCTGACTCATTGCATGTGAAGAAGCAGCATATCTCCCATCTACCCCCTGCTTTATAGCTCCCCTTTATATGTAATCTTCCCTCAATAGAATGCAAACTCTTTGAGGATAGGTACTGTTTTCCTTGTCTTCATTTTTATCCCTAACACAGAACAGTGCCTGGCAAATTCTCTCAGATATATAGTGTATTTCAATTCTGAAGCATTGCCACATTTTGGCTTTGTGGAACTTTGACACTGAAATTTTTTTTTCAGCTCTTATTTTGATTTCAGACCAAAATAACTAGTTCCTAAAAAATACACTTGGCAAAGATGTTGTAACTTTGGAAGCTTACTTTTAATCCTCTGTTATCCACCATTTCTATGTGTACATTCATCCTCTAAAGTTAAAATTGATTTTATTTAATAAGGAGTCTCAAATAAAGAGTTACAGGAAATTAAGAAAACATGTTATAAATCAGATATGATGGTACAATTTTATTATTAAAAAGTATGCATTATACTATGAAACTTCTATTACATGAAATTAAAGTGTGGTTATTAAGGCAGATTAGACATGATGTACAAAAATCTGCTGAGCAAATTCTTTACAGTAATTTTGTTTTTCCTTGAGCAGATTTTTCCTTTACCCTGAATATCTATGATAATTCAAGTTTTCTAAGGTCCATTATAATTAAGAAATCACAAATTTGTATTGGACAATCACAAACTTTTTTTTTAATTTTCTTATTAGCAAGCATTTTAGTGAGGATGCATTTTGACTATAAATTAGACTACTGAGGTCTCCTCCAATTCTGAAATTGTAGTATACTATGAATTGGTCATAGAGAAGGGAAAATCCAGAAATGGACTGGCATGAATCCTATATGTTGTAGTACAAATTTTAGAGAATAGGATTTAGAGAAAGAATATCTAAGATTTCATGGAATACACAGGAGAGATTAAAGATGGAAAGATCTAAAAAAATGAAATTTTGAGACAGTACATTTGAATTTATTCCCCATAGGCATAGGAGAATATGAATGCACAGAGGATCTCATCAACTTACCTAAAGTTTAAAAGGGTGGTTAGAAGGTAGAAATAAAGGAAGAAAACTAAATATGAATTAAAAAGAAAAAGGCCTGACATGGTACTATAAAAATATGAGCAGTGCTAAAGCTTAGACTGAATGGCAAATACTAATGAAGGTAAGTACCAAAATAAGATTATTTTTTTCTTATTCACTCAACAAGCATTGGTCAAGTACTTACGATATGTCAGGTTCTATACTAGGCAATGGGGATTTAAAGATAAAGTTAAAACAAAACAGTCCCTGTCCTGGAGCTGATTTTCTCTCTTCTTGCCTCCTTTGTCATCTCTGCTGTTTCATCTTCAGCCTCTTCCTGTCTACTGGATTTTTCCCTATCATGCCTCCCTATGCATGACTACACCCCTACCCAGACCCCGGATTCCAACAAACCTCACTTGATCTATCCATTCCAACTAGCTATCATCCTATATATTTTCTTCTTTTTGTGGTTATAATCCTTGAGAAAGCTGTCTATAATTAGTGTCTTCGTTTTTTTTTTTTTATCACTTTCTTCTTGACTCTATGCTGTGGGGCTTCCCAGGTATCATTCAGCCAAACTGCTCCCTCCAAGGTTACTGAAGATTTCTTAGTCACCAAATCTGATGGCTTTTTCTCAATCCTTATCCTTATTGAACTCTTGACAGTCTTTGACACTGTAAATAACCCTCTTTGATACTCTCCTCTCTAGATTTTCACAACACTGCTTTCCCCTAGTTCTCCTACATGTCTGATTGTTCCTTCTCAGTCTCCTTTACAGGATCTTCATCTAGGTCAGGCCTGCTACCCATGGGTGTCTAATGGAGTGGTATTCTGAATTCTCTTATCCTCTCTGTTCCTACTACTTCACTTGGTAATCTCATCAGTTCTTATGGATTAAATTACCATCTATATGCTGATGATTCTCAAATCTACTTTATCCAGGTCTAACCTCTATGTTGACCTCTATTCTTATATTTCCAACAACCTTTGTAAAAGGCATTTTGAAGTAGATGCCCTGTAGGTATTGAACTCTACCTATCCCAAACTGAACTCATTATCTTTTCTCCAAAACCTGTTTTTCTTCCTAACTTTCCTGTTACCATTGAGGATACCACTAGCCTGCCAGTTACCCAAGCTCACATGTAGGCATCATCTTCAACTCATCAGTCCCCTATATCCAAACAGTTGCCAAGGTCTGTCAATTTTAATTTGATAACATCTCTTATATAACATCCCCTTCTCTCCTGTAATATTACTCCCAGTCTAGTATAGGTCCCCATCAACTCGCCTCTAGACTGTTGCCATATGTCTTTCTGATCTATCATCAACTTAGGTGTCAAAATAATCTTCCTAAACTCAGGTCTGATTATATGGCTCCTTTCCCCCTACTCAATAAACTCCAATGGCTCCCTATCACCCTGAGAATAAAACATAAAGTCATGTGTTTAGAATTCAAAACCTTTCTTAATGTGCCTCCCCTGAACTCTCTCCTTATACTTTACATCCCCAACCCCCAAGTATTCTACAATCCAGCAACAATGGCCTCTTTGCTGTTACTCAGGAAAAAAAAAAGCCATTCCATTTCTTAGTTCCAGGCAATTTTAGTGTCCCAGATGTCTTGAATGTTTTCTGCTTCCCTTACTAGAATGTTTTCCCTCCTCATCTCTGCCTCCTGGCCCAGCTAAAATCCTACCTTGTATAAAGGGTGAAGTGATGAGGCTTATTCTATACTACAAGAAACCTTTCCTGATCCCTTTTAATTCTAGTACCTTCCCTTTTTTTTATTACTTCCCATTTATCTTCTGTGTATCAAGATTGTAAATAGTCATTTGCATGTTGTCTGCTCTGTAAGACTGTGAGTACCTTGAGGGCGGGGACTTGCCTTTGCATTTCTTTGTATTCTCAACTCTTAGCATAGTGCCTGGCACATAAGAGGTACTTAAATGTTTATAGGTTAACATTTGAGTTTGTCCTTGAAGGAAGTTAAGGGTCCTAAGATATGGAGGTAAGAGGGAATATATTCCATGTAAGGGGCACAAACTGTATAATGACATAGGAATGGAATGTTGTGTTTAGGGATATAGTAATTAGGCCAGTTTTGCTGGAAGAGAGAGTCTGTGAAACAGAGTAATGCACATTAATTCAGAAACATTTTTTTATTCCAGAGGCAATAGAGAACTACTGGAGTTTTACAAGTCAGGGTGTAACACAGTCAGACCTGTGTTTTTGGAATTTTAATTTTCTAACTGTGAAAATCCTAGATTGGAGAAAGGAAAAATGATAGAGGGAAACAAATTAGTAAGTTATTGCTAGTCAAGGGTAGAGGTGATAAGGACCTACACTAGGGTATTGTTTGTGTGGGTGGAAAGAAGGGGATGAATTTGAGATATTGAGGATCAGCAAAACTTCTTATCTAATTGAGGAGTTAGGGAGAAAGAACATAATAGGATCAAAGAAGGGCTAGAATTACTGCTTAGAGTGGAAAGGATTATGAAAATAGATGATAGAGAGATGGTAGAATTTCCTAACTTTTCTCAGACAAGATGGATAATCTTTGAACTAGAAAGGATAAAACAAAACAGCTAACAGGAAGCTGATATACAATATATAAAGGAATATAGTAAGAGAACACTGACCTGTCATTGATGACTTCAAGTCACCAGATCTAGACAAACTACATCCTGGGGTATTGAAAGAACTGGGTGATATTTCTGAGCCACTGGAAGCAATCTGTGAATGATCCAGAAGAATAAGAGAGATACTATAGAACTGAAATAAGGAAAATGTTGGATGGATTTTCAAGAGACAGATAATGCAGCAAGTTTGAATGTTGGACTTGGGGTGGGGAAGATGTAAATTCAGACACTTTCTAGTTGTAAGTATTTGAGCAAGTCATTTAAATGTTTTTAGCCACAGATTTTTGAGGGGGTGGGGTGGGGCAATACTAGCACCTACCACATACGGTTGATATGAAAAGCTAATAAGATATCCCTATAAAATGTTTGAAAACTCCTAATCATTACAATATACTGAATAATATAATTATCCTCAGAATCATTATTAGCTATTACTACTCTTAAGAAGAGGCTGCGGGGTAACTAGGTAGTGCAGTGAATAGAGCACCAGCCATGAAGTCAGGAGGGTCTGAGTTCAAATGTGACCTCAGATACTTAACACTTACTAGCCATGTGACCTTGGGCAAGTCACTTAACCCCAATTACCCTGCCTTCCTGCCTTCAAAAAGCAAAAAAAAAAGAGAGAGAGGTTGAAAACATTAGATTGAGGTAGATTGTAGATTATTTGGAAAATTCAAAAGCTTATTATTAAAAGGATGGTTAATTGAAACTTAATAATAGAACTATTAATTACAGAAAGCTAGCATCTCAACATCAAGAATAGGCCATGACAGATGAACCTCCTTTCCTTTTTTAATAGGGTTCCTAAAATGAATATGCTATTGATATTATTTTCTTGATTATAGTAGAATAATATAGTGATATTTTTAAATGGAAGAGATGGAGAGATATGAGCAAGATGATAATTGTAGTTGTGTTTTCAGAACTTGTTCAAACTGTCAGACCCCAAGTACAATCAATGGGCTTGATCATAAAGGGCTTAATCAATAAAGGTATATTTAGAATCACTAAGGTCACCAGGAAAGTGCTCTAGGGATCTGTAATTAGACCCACACTATTTAACAATGATTTTTTTTTTGCTTTTTTTGTTTTTGGAGGGGGGAAGGCTGGGCAGTTGGGGTTAAGTTACTTGCCCAAGATCACACAGCTAGTAAGTGTTAAGTGTCTGAGGCCAGATTTGAACTCAGGTCCTTCTGACTCCAGGGCCAGTGCTCTACTCACTGCACCACCTAGCCACCCCAACAATGATTTAAATAAAGGTATAGACAGCATGCTTGTTATGCTTTCATAAGATACAAAGTTGATTAGTATCACTAAATCAGAATTCAACAAACTCATGATAGGCTAGAATATCAGATGAAGTAAAATGTAGTGAAATTAAGGAGGGCTATATGTAGAGCATTACACTTAAAAGAAAATGAATTTTTTAGGTACAAGATAGGGTGAGTAAGGCTAAGGACAAGTTTGTTTAACAAAAACATGGGGATTTTGGCAGGTTGTAAACTGAATGATTTCACTATACATTAGGGCATCTAAACAAGCTATACTGAGAGACATAGTATCTGCAGGTACATGAAAATTCTATTTTACTCTACCCTGAGTATTGTGTCCATTTATGATTGCCACACTTTATAAAGGATGTTAGTAAGTTTGAGAGTGTCCAGAGAGTGATATCAGGGTGGTGAAGGGCTTCAGGATAATGCCATACAGCTAGACTAATAATGGGAATAATGAATGCTATGAAGTCATCCCATTACTTCCATTGGGTTGGAACCAATTACCACATCTTACATAATTATAACTCAGAATAGTGTGAATTCTAATACAAGCAACAACTTCAACAGAAGTTATTATTTTGTTATTTAAAAAAAATTTGTTCTGTAGCCTTTTATGGAGGAAGAAAAATAAATGCTTTTTTGATTTAAATAAATATGTTAGGAAGTAAGAACAACTTCTGTAGCCTCATTCAAAGCATACTTGATACAACTCCAGTAGTATAAAAACCAACAAGGATGATATGCACCTCATCTTCTTCCCACCAATTTCAAAAGTTGATCTTTAGCATTTTAAAGGATCAATATTATGTCTTAGCGATTATGAGAAACAGTTCATTCTTTGATAATAGTTCAGTTAATAGCCAGTCTGAGGCAAGCTGGTAGCTGGTGAAAAGCAGTAGTTAGGTCCCACCCATAGCCTCCAACACAAAAACCTTAGGATTATGCCCACTCCACTTCAGCAGCAGAGTGTAACCTTAACATAAAGTGAAAAGTCACAAAATAAACTGGAAAATGAGGAAAAAAGAGAATTTTATCATAGAAAGTTACCATGGTGACAGAGAGGATGAAGGAATAAACTTAGAAGAGGATAATAATGTTAAAACAATTACCTGTGAAGACTCAAAGAAAAAATTCAATTGGTTTCAGGCACAAAAAAAGATCTCCTAGAAGTGCTCAAAAAGGATTTTAAATCTCAAATAACAGAAGTAGAAAAAGTGGAAAAAGAAATGAGAGTAATGCTAGAAAATTATTTAAAAAGAGTAAACAGCTTGGCAAGGAAAGCACAAACAATGGGAAAATATATACAAAAATTAACCAAAAATACCAAATCCTTTAAAAGTAGAATTAGGCAGATGGAAGAGGAGGTACAAAAAGTCACTGAAGAGTACAATTCCTTAAACAGTAGAACTGGCCAAATGGAAAAGGAGGTACAAATGTTCAGTGAAGAAAATAATTCCTCAGAAATTAGAATTGAGCAAGTGGAAGCTAATGACTCCATGAAACATTGTAAAATAAGAAAACAAAATTAAAACAATGAAAAATTAGAAGAAAATGTGAACTTTCTCATTGGAAAAACAACTTACTTGGAAAACAGATCCAGAAAGAGATAATTAAAGAATTATTGGACTACTTGATAGACATGATTTAAAAAAAAAGAGCTTGGACATCATATTTCAAGATGTTATGCAAGAAAACTGTCCTGATATCCTAGAACCAGAGGGTAAAATAGAGATTGAAAGAATCCAACACTCACCTGCTGAACATGATCCCAAAATGAAAATTCCCAGGAATATTATAGCCAAATTCAAGAACTCCCAGACCAAGTAGAAATTACTGTAAGCATCTAGAAAGAAACAATTCAAATATCATAGAGCCATAGTACGGATTACACAGGATTTATCAGCTTCTACATTAAAGGACCAGAGGTCTTGGAATATGATATTCTTCAAGGTAAAGGATCTAGGATTATAACCGCAAATCATCTACCAGCAAAACTGAGTATAATCCTAATGGAGAAATAATGGATATTTAATGAAATAAATGCTTTCAAGCATTCCTAATGAAAAGATCAGAGCTGGACAAAAAAAGAAAATGGCTTTCAAATATAAGGCTCAAGAGAAGCATATAAAGGAAAGCAGGAAAGAAAACATAATAGATTCAATAAGGTTAAGCTGTTTATACTTCTACATGGGAAGATGACACTTGTAACTTTTTTTTTTGCTTTTTTTTTTTTTGGAAGGGGGAAGGCAGGGCAGTTGGGGTTAAGTGACTTGTCCAAGGTCACATGGCTAGTAAGTGTTAAGTTTCTGAGGTCAAATTTGAACTTAGTTCCTCCTGACTCCAGGACAGGTGCTCTATTCACTGCACCACCTAGTCACCCTTGACATTTGTACCTTTTAAGATGCTTATCACTATTAGAGCAATTAGAAGAAATGTAAATAGAGGGTGTGAAAGTGATTTCACTATGATAGGGTGACATTAAAAAAAATTAAAAGGTGAGAAAGAAGAATGCACTGGGAGAAAGAGGAAGTGAAAGATAAAGTGAAGTAAATTATCACACAAAAAATAGTCACAAAAGAGGGAGACGGAGACGGTGTGGTAGGCAACTTGAACCTTACTCTTATAGGAATTGGCTCAAAGAGGGAATAACATACACACTCAATTGGATATAGAAATCAATCTTACCCTGCCTAGAGGGAAGCAAAAAGGGATGAGGATAAGTGAAAGGTAAGCAGGGACTGATAGAAGGGAGGGAAATTGGCGGAGGCAATGGTCAAAAGTAAAACACTTGTGGGGAGAAACAGGGTGAAAGGTATGAGAGAGAAAAAAGATAAAAAAAAAGGAAAAATAGAGTGTAGGGAAAGATATTGTTAGTTGTCTTAAGCATGAATGTGAATGGGATGAACCACCTAAAAAACAGAAGTGAATAAACAGAACAGATTAAAAACCAGAATCCTACAATATGCTGTTTTCAGTAAAGCTCAACAACAGAAATACAGAAAGAGAAATCTCATTTAAAACAACTTTACTCGATATAAAATACTTGGGAGTCTGCTCAACAAGACAAAACCAGGAATTATATGAATATAATTACAAGACAGTTTTCACACAAGTAAAGTCATTTCTAAACAATTGAAACTACATAAATTGCTTCTGGGTAATCAGAGCCAATATAATAAAAATGACAACTCTACATAAATTAATCTACTTATTCAGAACCAAACCATTCAAACTAC
>JAQQSU010019187.1:0-10319 GCA_028627135.1 Pseudochirops cupreus
TCTCTCTCTCTCTCTCCCTCTCTCTCTCTCTCTCTTTCTCTCTCTCTCTCTGTCTCTCTCTCTCTCTGCGTGCACACCATAATAATCTTTCAGCATTAAATGTTTATAGTCTTCTTGAAAAATAAGTAATTCAGTAGTTTGGCTTTTTTTGGCAGAGAGGTAACTTAAAAAAAAAAACACATTTTTTCCTACACATCAAAATAATGAAGATTTGTGAGAAATACAGGTAGTCTCCTCTTTCCAATAATGTGTTCTGGAAACCATAATGAAAAGCAGATTGTTGTAGAGCAAATTATATTTTCCCATAAGAACAATGTTACATTTGGGAATGGTATCTCTGACTAAGGATTGGCATCAAATATAAAATGAACACAACCATAAAATCCAAGTCATAACAATTCCAAACCTTGGTTACTATTAAAAAGAAAAAATTACGTTTTATAAAGTTGGAAGGGGAAACTTCTGGGTCAACTGACCAACAAGGTGGAGAACTAGACATCTTTTCTAGTCCTCACAAACTCTTAGAAACCTGAAAAAGAAGTTGTGCAGGGGTGGTTAGGTGGCACAGTGAATAGAGCACTGGCCCTGGAGTCAGGAGGACCCGAGTTCAAATTCGGTGACCTTGGGCAACTCACTTAATCCCAATTACCCTGCCTTCCCCCCTCCAAAAAAATGCAAAAACAACAACAACAAAAACCCCCCAAAAACCCAAAGGAGTTGTGCAACAGATAGAGAAATCACAGCTGTCTCCACAGGTCAAGATACTGAGGAACTTAAAAAGGTAACAAAAGCAGAGAATGCATATCCTTCACTAACTCACTCAAGACTCTACACACAAGATCTCACCTTCTAGGAGGGCACATGACCTAGCTCAGCAATTTCCTGCTACTCTTACAGTGTGCACTGTCCCTGACCTTTCCTTACCATCATGTGGCAACCAACAGCAGAACTCAACATGTGAAGGAGGAAATATAGGAAGGTGGGAGCATGCTTTGCCCAGTGGCAGCACTAAGCCTAAGAACTAAAGAACAGAAGGTACTTGGATGGAGTGTCAGCATGTGGGGGAAAGGCCTACACCCCCTGGAAGAAATGGGACTGACCAAAGAAAAGCTGTAGCCAAATGTCCCCTCAGAGGTCACTTGGGGGCAGGAACTAAGGCCAGTGAAAAATGAATTCCTCATTGTAAAAAGAAGCTGAAACAGCTATTTGGGCCAGCTTCCGGGGAAACCATCCTCAAAGAGGAAAAAACCCTGAAAATGAGCAATACAAGAATACAAGGGGAAAAAGACCAAAAGCACAAAGATCTCAGGAAGAAGAAAGCTCAGTTAAAAACCTAAAGCACAAGTAGACAAATCCACAAGGAAGATATTAAAACAGAATTGAAAATGCTTACCAAATCATCTAAGTAATTGCAAACATCTCTAAACTAATATTGGAAGACACAGGAAATTGAACCAGTTCCTATAAAACAGAGAACTCTGGGGCTTCCCAAGATAGCATAAAACCACAGCAGGATAATCCTAGAGAAATCAGAATACTGAAAGAAATTAGAAGGGAATAAATGTAATAATTTATGGCCTGCACAGCAGAAAAAAAATAGCAGGATGGGAAAAAAAATTTGAATCTACCATAGTATGTTTCTTCAAAGAAGGAAAAGAGAGAACAATTGATTGGGAATGCAAATATACTGAAGTGAAGGACAATCTACTAGAAGACATGTAAAAAGGCAATGAAGACCTTACAATGAAATCCTAAATAATGTGTAGGTCAAAGAATAAATCATAGAAACAGTGAGTAATTATTTAAAAGAAAATTATAATGATGAAACAACATGTTAATTTCTAAGATGAGGTCAAAGCAGTCCTCAAGGGAAAAATCATATCCCTATAAACATAAATTAACTTAATAGAAAAAGAAAGAATTAATGAACTGAGTAGTTTTTTTTTTTTAACCAGGAAGCCAACAAATAAAAAACTCAACAGAAGAGATACTAAAAATTAGAGGAGAAATAAACTGGAAACCAAAGACATTATGCAAATGATAAATTTTTTAAAATGTGGATTTTTTTAAAAGAAAAGAGCAAATCAATAAGTTAGCAAATGATCTAGATGAAATCACATTATATATATGTGTGTGTGTGTGTATGTGTGTGTATATATATATATATATATATATATATATATATATGTATACATTAACAAAACTAAGAACACAAAAAATAGAGCAATACCTTCAAAAATATAAAATACACAAATTGACAAAAGACCAAAAAGAGATGTCAATTAACTTAATTCCAGAGGAGGCAATAGAACTAGCTAAAAAGGAATTGCCAAAGAGAAAACTTGTGGTCCTTCTCACAGAATTCTATCAAACTTTTAAAAACCAATCGGTACCCATACTATGCAAATTATTCTCAAAAGTTGAAAAAAAAAATCCCACCAAATTCCTTTTATGAAATAATATATTCCTAAACCAGGGAATGACAAAATATAGAAAAAAGAACTATAAACCAATATCATTAATGAATATTGATTAATACTTAGATAAAATCCTATCAAACAGACTACATTAATTCAACCAAGAAATCCAATCAATAAATCTTAACAATTTAGATTTATACAGGGGATGTTCAACATGAAGACTGCATAATTAGTCATAAAATGTCGTCAACAAAAACATCCAAAGCCACACGACTATCTCAATAAATGTGGGAAGTTTTTGGCAAAGTATAACACACACACACTACAAAGTAGAGGCATAGACAGATCCTTTTTTTTTTTAAAATATAAATAGTATCTAAAACCAAATGCAATAGAGATACAGTAGAACCTTTTCTAATAAATATGGGAGTAAAGTAAGAATGTCCTCTTTCCTTATTATTATTTGATATAATTCTGGAAATTCTAGTAACAGAAATAAGAAAATAGAAAGAAATTAAAGTTATAAAGATAGAACAGAGATAAAAATATTTCTATTTGCTGATGATATGATGGGGTACTTGAAAAATCCTATAGAGTCAGCAGAGATACTAATTGAGACAGTAACTTGAGCAAAGTTGCAAGGTACCAAATAAACCCTCAAAAATGACTTATATTTCTGTAGAATAGCAAAACCCAAGAGGTAGTAATAGAAGGGAAAATTCTATTCCAAATAATAACAAAATAGATAAAGTATCTGGGGATCAATCTACCAACACACACAAAAGACTTGCATAGATTGAGTTACAAAGCATTCTTTAAAGAAATAAAAACCAGCTTAAATAGCTGGAGGAATATCCAGTACTTATAGCAGAGCCATATGAATATAACAAAAATGGCAATGCCACCAAAGTTAATTTATACTTTTAATGCTGTACCAATCAAATTGTCAAAGGTATCCTTTATAGAACTTGATAAAATAATGAAATTCATTTGAAAAAACAAAAGATCGAATATTGAGGAAAGTGATGAAAAGAAGTAGGGATGAAGGGAAAATAACATTTCTACATAATAAGAGAAATGTAAATATTATAATAATAATAATGAGAAATAGAAATCAAAACAACCCCAAAAGTTTCACTTCACATCTTGAAAATTAGAAAAGGTGACAAATGATGGGAATAATCAAGCCTGGAGAGGCTGTGGGGAAAATAAGCTCCCTCTTGCATTATTGGTAGAACTATGAATTGGTATAAACATTGTGGAAAACAATTGAGTAAATAAATTGCCTAAATGTCCATACACTCTGACCCAGACATATAGACACCAAAATATTTATAGTCAGACTTTTTGTGATGGCAAAGAATTGGAAACAAAGTAGATGTCCACCTACTAGGGAATGGCTAAGCAAATTATGGTACATTTATATAATGGAATATTATTGTGCTGTAAAAAATGATGCCTGATGACTCTACATGAAACTGATCAGTCTGTGTTTAAGTGCTTTCTATATGCCAAGCACTGTATTAAGTCCTTCTAATATAGTGGTTCTCAACCTTCCTAATGCCACAACCCTTTAATACTCACATGCGGGTGTATCTGCATGTGGGCAGACCTGCCTAGAGACAGATAGAGGAGAGGTATCTCGGTTCCTAAGACCATTGGAAATATGTGTTTTCCAATGGTCTTAGGCAACTCCGTTCGACGCCCAAAGGAGTGGCGACCCACAGGTTGAGAACTGCTGTTCCAGTACAAATACAATCAGAAAGACACTCCCTGTTCTGTATATAGCCTTATTGATTGACTAGTAATGCATTCTAGAAATTTACAAGGAAAGCTGTGGTTTTCCAATTTAACAGTCTTAAGTATACAGTTTCTTTTAAAACATCAGGATCATTTTTCTTTCTAACTCATTAACATGTGTCCTTTTCTTTGGGATCTTTTAAAAAAAAATCAATGACAGCAGTTCAGTCATCAAATCTACCAGATCTTTGTGGTGTCGGGTCTTCCTATTTGGAAACTAATTCTTTGAGGGGAAAGCTGACTGCTTTCTCACCATTTCCTCCCTTGACTTGGCCTCCATTTAAATCTTTTTAACTAGTGATTTAGATTGAGGTATATGGATTATCATATTTTGGTAAGAGTGTAATTTTATTGGTATAGACAATTTCCAGGGAGGAAACTTCCACTAATTCAGCTTGTCAACTTTATTATAAATTAACTGTCTTAGAGAGTTGCTTGAGGCACAAATGAGAGGGACTGTGATAATACTACTACTAAAAATAATAACTGACATTTACATAGTGCTTTAGGCTTTGCAAACTATTCTGCATTCATTATCTCATTTGATCATGAGCTAGATAGGAGAGAGAACATTTGATCATTGATTGCTGGACAGTCAAATCTGCAGACGACAGAAAACTGGGAGCAAACACATTAAATAACAAAACCAGAATCAAAAAAGCTGATGAGGGAAATAAATACTATAAAATCCAAGGAACTGGGAATGCCCACCTTGGTTAAGGGGAGACCTAAAAGGAACGTGATAGATGTCTTCAAATAGAGCTGGACACTCAGTTCTTCTTGGACTTGAATATCAGAAGTAGGACATTACCAAGAGTCAGATTTCAGCTCTAAGGAGGTGATACTTCCTAGCAATTAAAACTTTCTAAAAATGACATCTGCTTTCTTGGACACTTCTTTGTCATTTGAGATCTTTAAGTAAAGGTCAAATGATCACTTTTAGGGGATGAATCCTTGTCAGGTCAGGAGCTAGAGAAAATGATCTCTGATATACCTTCCATTTCTTTAAATCAGCTATTCTAGTTCAACCCTGATATATACCTTAGATTTTTGGAGAGCAGATTTCAAACAATTCAGAGCAGGATGATGAGGGCCCATGACCTAAAATTTTCCTGAGTAAGTCAGTTCAGGAGAAATAGGAAGCTTTCAAAAATAATTCTGAAGACATAAAAGGAAGCATTTCAGATGAGGAGAAGGGACTTTGTTTACAGAAACTGATGAAGTTGTTAACTAACCTCATGAGATCTTAAGAAGCCATGGACAGAAGATGGGGACAGGGGAAGGGTAGATAATAGAGAATAAATATGATAGTGTAACACAGTCCTCTAATAATGTCAGGAGTGCTCCAAGTGAAGCCTTATGTGGCCTTATGTCCTCAGGTGTAACTCTTTGAATCCAAACTTCACAGAACAATTGTCAACAATTGTCAGTCAAAGGGTCACACTCGAGCACCTAGAGGGTATCTCGGTTCCCCTAGGCTAGTGGTTCCCCATCCTGGGCTAAGGACAATGGTGGACCTTCTTACTTATTTGAGGGAAAAGGAAGGAGACCAAAGAAGATATAGAACTGCTGCTTAAGGAGATAGGACAGACAATGCTGTCTAAGGCTTCTTTACCTCTGTCTTATCTGCCAAGAAAAATGATCATTGAGTTGGAAAGGACAGAACAAAAATGGCTCATAGGGAGTTGAAATCCAAAATAATTAAGGACATAATGTGATACCTTCCTTTGATGAGTTTGTCATCAAACCCTGGCTATATCCTAAAGTACTGAAAACAAAGACTGATGGGTTGGTGAGATCTTTGAACAGTCATAGAGAGTAAGAGAGTGCTAGAAGCCTGTCTCCGTTCTCAAAATGGAAAGAGCCTGCAAAACCTTAGATAAGTAAGCTTCATAATTAAATAGTTGTTAAGTGTGCCTGTGAAAAAGGAACCACAGTCACAAAGAGCCACGGTGGTTTCATCAGGAATAGGTCATGCCAGACTAACTTTGTTTTCTTTTTTTTTTTTTTTTTGATAGGGTTACTAGATTGGTAGATCAGGAGAAACTACTGGGGAAAATTGGATGGAGGGAGGGAAACTATCTTTCCCAGACTCTCTCAGCATGGTCTCAGTGGCTGGTATAGAGAACTACCACAGCCCCTTCCAGCTCTGCACTGCCAGCTTCCTCTGCATGAACTTTTAATTTCCTGAACCAGACCTGAAGGTGCCTAATCCTAACCTTCAAGAACTGGCAGCTCTAACCCCACTAGGGCCCTGGATGCTGAGCCTAGTCTTGTAGCTCTTCATTTCTACTTCCATGTGTCAACTGGTGAAGCCCCCCCCCCTCGAAATGCAGAAGATTCTGTGGAGTTGAAAGCAGAAAGATTTCATTAGGAAGCAAATCAGACACTAGTACAGAGGCCTGAGTACAAGGTCGAAAGGAGTCCACAGCCCAGGAGAGGGCACACAAAATTTATACTTGAAAACCACAAAGGGGAGTCTCGGGTTGGGGTTGGGAAAAAGAATGGATAATTCTCAGGAACAGGGGGGACACAGAAGCAGGATATTTTGCAAGAACAGTTGACTGCAAGGCTGGTTTGGGCCAGTTTGGTGGGGCACAGCTCAGCAGTATCAGCCAGTGAACACCAGCAAAGGTGGCTGAGAGTGAGCAAGAATTTGGCTCATTGCAGGCTCCTGACTGGCTCCTTTTGATAAATGGGCTTACTCTCTGTCCAGTGCATTTGCCTAGTAAGGTAACTCAAAAGACAGACATTAATCTCAGGAGTACTTCTACACATGATGGTAGCAGCCCTAATTTTCTTGTTGACATTTCCTTTCCCTTTTCCCCCTGGGTTTCCTCTTCTCTTTTGTTCTTTTTTCTCTTTTTTATCTCCAGTTTGCACTGCTGCACACAAGCCCTTATTCCTGTAGGCATGAAGCCTATAGGACTTTTCTGTCCCCTTAGAAATTCCTCAGTAGGAACTTGACATTGTACTGAAAAGCTTCCATTAAGGGTATAGGCACTCCCTGTTCATGTTACACAAGAATTTGAAAGTTTATCATGTGAAATTGGGATTAAAGTTGTCTTTGTTGGCCCTACATGGAAGAATTAGAAGCAGTAGGTAAAAGATACAGGCAGGTTTGGGCTCAAGGTAGGAAATACTTGAAAGTTACCTAAAAATGGAATAAGTTGATTTGAAAAATAATAGGTTTCTGGGGCAGCTAGGTGATGCAGTGAATAGAGCACTGACCCTGCAGTCAGGAGGACCTGAGTTCAAATTTGGCCTCAGACACTTAACACTTACTAGCCATGTGATCTTGGGCAACTGACTTAACCCCAAATGCTCTGCCTTCCCCCTTCCAAAAAAAGAAAAGAAAAAAGAAAAATAGTAGGTTTCTCCTTACTAGAAATCTTCAAAAAAGACTGGATGACCAGTTGGGTATTTTGTAGAGAGGATTCTCTGTCAGGTTGCAATAGAAAGCTTTTAAGGGCAACTATGATAATCCATGAAATTAAGTTAAAGTTGTCTACGATTGGTACCTCCTCTTTTTGTCCTATCACTCTCTTCTTAACCTTTTACAATCCAGTTCAAGACTTCATCATTCCACAAAAATTGCTTTCTCCAAACTTACGAGTGATTTCTTAGTTGCCCGATCCAACGACTTTTTCTCCATCTTCATTCTACTCTGCTTCTGTGCAGCCTTAAACACTGCCGATCACCTTCCTCATCGGCTGACCTTCAATCTCGCATCTCCAACTGCCTTTCACATATTTCGAATGAGATATCCAGTGGATATCTTAAACTCAATATGTCCAAAACCATATTCATTATCTTTTCCCCAAACATTCTCCCATTCCTAACTTCCCTAGAGGTCAACACCATCCCCTTGCCTCTCACGTTTGCAAAGTAGGCGTCATGCTCGGCTTCTCATTAGCTCTCAGCCCCCACATAGTGATCTCTTGCCAGCGCATAGTGGGCATTTAATTAATACTTGTTGACTGACTGTGATCAGTGAAGATGAAATGAAATAGCTAATTAATAGCATTGCAAAAACTATGTCCCCAAACAGCTTGAATACTGAATCTCCTAAGTGAACAGAGTAGTAATAGTAAGTTACTATCATTCTTTTCTAATAGTTCTACAGATACTGTGACTTTTATGCTTAGAATCCCCTTTTCTGAGTGGGAGCAAGAGTTAGTTCTTACCTAGTATATATTTGTATACTATGACTTCTTTAGATCCCACCCTTCCCTACTCCTTTTGGTGGAAACTGGATTAGACCCAAAGATAACATTATCATAATCAACAACCTTCCTTGGGATGGTGAGGTTGGAGGAATAGGCCAACGAATGTCAGAATTTAGCACCTAACTTCACCCACTGAGAAGTCAGATTTTCTCCAGAACTTAAACTTCGGTAAACCAGGCAATTAAAGGGCAAAAATTGACATAAGTCATAAGTTTGGGTGGTCTCAGCTGAGTGGTGCCTAGGTTCCATGAATGGAATCATGTGGAAGGGAGCATAGTAGATATGCCCATCTGCAAGGAGGAATTTGTGGCTGTTCAAGCATTTCAAGCATAGCCAACTCTTTATGACCTCATTTTGGGGTTTTCTTGGCAAAGATACTGGGGTGGTTTGCCATTTCCTTGTCCAGCTCTTTTTTATAGATGAGGAAACTAAGGCAAACAGGGTAAAGTGACTTGCTCAGGGTCATACAGCTAGTAAGCATCTGAGACCAGATTGGAAATCCTGTCTTCCTGACTTTAGGCCGTGCACTCTATCCACTGCACCACCTAGCTGCCCTTGAGGAATAAACTGAGGAATACACCCATACACCCATGAGGAATATGCAATACATTTAGGGGGTAGCAGTGTAAGTCATTGCTAATACATACATGCATGCATACACACATACACATGTGTATATATACATATATACATACATGTGTACATATACCTATGTATATGCATGTATGTATATATATGTATGAGACAATAAGAGTCCAAACCTTAGAGCAAACTTGCTTTGGTCCTTCCTGATAGTTTATGCTAAGTGTGCAAATATTCCCCGCTTGCTTCCAATGTACTATGTGAATCTTTGGAAGCTTGTTTCCAGCCATGTATAATTGAGAGCCTGATTCTGTATGATGACCCAAAAAAAGTCTTCAAATTGGCTGCAAAACAAAACAAAACAAAACAAAAAACCCCAACCCAACAACAAAAAAAGAACAGCTAGAAACAGACTTCCAAAGTTCCACATATTAGATTAGAACCAGGCAGGGAATATCTGTGTTATAACTCACCAGGAAGAGGGAACATGAGTATGCTCTAAGGAATGAACCCGCATTAGCTGATTCCTTCATTACTCTAGTATTTGAGACTTGCCCTTACAATACTGTAGACAGTGCAAGGAGAGAGAAGTCAGTTTTGAGGTCATGCAGCTGGCATGTTTGGGGGTCTCTGCTCCCCATAGTATTAGTATTTCCCTAACATAGCTTCTCGTGCCCTCCCACTGTGGGGTAGGCCCAGGTGTATCCTCCTTTCTTCCTTTAACTTGAATTAGCTTTCCCTAAATGGAGACAAAGTTGTCCTTGGGACCTGGGTGATCTTGGCTTCCTCAATGTAGTTTCCTGGTCACCTAAGGGCATATAAAAAGTCCCAGTCAAAGGTAGTCAGGTTCCTTTTTTCCCCCCCTTTTATTTATTTACTTTAGAGTTTCAAATTTTCTCCCTCTCCCTCTCTTCCCCTTCCCCCTTCCCCTTCCCATGGCAGCATGTGATCTGATATAAGTGCTACAGATACCTTCACATTAAACATTAGTCAAGTTGTAAGAAGGATTGTAACCAATGGAATAAACGAGAAAGAAGGAACAAAACAAAACACAAAAGAGAGAGAGCAGGTAGTTTGCTTCAATCTGCATTCAGATGCGTAATTCTTTCTTTGGATGTGAGGACAGAAAAGTCATTTTTTAAAAATTAGGGAATCATCAGGGTCTGCTGGCACCAGTATCCTTCAGTGAGCTAGGATTCACTTCAGAAAACACAAGAAGCACACAGAAGTTTCATTGAGTCTGAAGACAGATTTATCACGGGCCATTTCTTGAATCAAATGAGAATAT